>CM031969.1:26508929-26659061 GCA_018804465.1 Populus tomentosa
ATGTCCTCCAAAATAAATCCCTGTTTAAGTGCCTTTTTCATCGTATTCCTAATTATGATTTTTTATATATTTTTTGGTGTTTTTTGATTTTTGTTTCTACGTCTGTATCATGCACATATGTTGAATTTTCATTCCTTTTCATGTGTGTTCTTAGGTTATAGCTCATCTCATTTGTTATCGTTGTCTTGACCCCATATCTTAACATAATTATATCTTGCGTCATGTCTATTTTGATGAAGAAGTGTTTTTTTAAAAAAATATGAAATGATGGTGTAACCCTACAACACCTCTCCACATCATATCCCTACTACCCACTTGCCTTATTTACTTAACTCATTATTTTTTCACTCCCCTATACCTATAACCTCTTTACCACCCATATTACCTACCGTTTTTACCACCATCAGACATCTTATCAACTTTGCCCTTATGTCATCATCTGCTTGTTTATCTAATGATCATTTTTCGAGTACATGTTCTTTTCCTTCAAAGTTGCTACTTTCTAGGTCTGGTGCTACTGGTTTTCCTAGTTCTGCTGCTGGATAACCTAGGCCTGTTATTACCAATCCAGCATCTCGGTTTGTATCTCCAGCTGGGTTAAATTTAGTTATCGACCTCTTTTCCTATCCTCTACAGCAGCAAGCTTTCCTACCTCTAGTTTTATGGTTTGTCAACATCATATGGTTCTTCATCCATAGCTGTAAAAGACAACATATTTGGCAGCTTCTTTAGCTTCGTCTGCCAGCACCTTTCCTCAGGTACTCTTTCCTTCTATTTATGAACTGATTGCATTTTATAATGCTGATAAGTATAAGGCTTGACACTTTATTATTCATCTTGTCTGTAGGTGTTGGTATCTTTTATCTTCTAGTTTACATTGATGATATTTTGCTTGCAAGAAACAATTGATTTAGTCTTGCTTAACCGATTAATACAATTGTTAAGTTCAGAGTTTATACTTCGAGATTTAGGAGTTGTCTATTATTTTTTGGGGATTAAGGTTCATTCTACTAGTGTGGGTCTTATGTTATAACAAGAAATGTATATTCTTGACATACTTAATCGAGCATGCATATCTTCTTACGAACCTATTAATACTTTTATTTCTACCTTAAAGGTTATTGTGGTGCTTGATTGCTTGTTTTCTAATTGTTGGTGCTCTTCAATATATCACTTTTACAATACCAGATATTTATTTTGTTGTTAACAAGGTCTGTCAGTTTATGCATGTTTCTATAAATGCACTTTGGGCTGCCATTAAACGTATTATGTATTATCTTCAGGGTACGTTTTCTTTTGGCTTATATATCACCCGTTGCTCCCTCCTTTGCTTTACATGATTTTACATATATTGACTAGGCTGATAATATTGATGATTGTAAGTCTACGGGTTGATATCTTATCTTTTTTTTTTTTTTTTTTTGTAATACACCAATTTCTTATAAATATGACAAACAATACATGGTTATTCATTCTTCTATTAAGGCTGAGTATAAAGCCTTGGTCGACGACACTTGTTGAGGCTATTTAATTTCAATATTTATTGTCAGATCTGCAGATTACTCCTACTTATGTGTCTATATTTTAGTATGACAATCTGGGTGCTACTTATTTGTTTATGAATATTATCTTTCATGCTCATACTAAATATATTGAGGTTGATTATCATTTTGTACGTGATAAGGTTGCCAAAAAGGACATTCAGATTCGCTTTATCTCTTTCAAGGATCAGATTGTCGATGTTCTTATCAAGCCACTTCCTACTTCTTCTTTTATTGATCTTTTGTTCAAGCTTTGGGTTGATCATCCAATCTCAGTTTGAGGGGCTGTATTATATTAAATTACACAATATAGGATGTATATAATTAGGAAATATTGATAAGCTTAATCTTGTGTTATAATCTCTACATTAACTCTGTACACTGCTCTACATATATAAATAAGAAAGGTTGACTAACTAATTGATCAAAGCCTCATATTCTTCTCAACTTGACTAATTAACCTCACTAAATATAGTTTGGTCAAACCAAAGAATTTTAAAAAACACACACTAAAACAACATATTTTAAACAATGATAAACTTGAATCAACCAAATAACCTATGAATTAACTCAACAACTCACTTATATGATTTTTAAATAATCAATTCAACCCCTAAATAATCAAGTCAACCTCGATACGACATCTATGATATGTAATTTGTGTATGTTCGGTTACATATGGTTCGTTGGTCTTCAATGCTTTACCAATTCATATGACATATTTAACCATTAATTGATTTGGGTTTTGCAATGAGCCCCGGATAAGATGAGGGTGAAGTCAAGTTCAGTTGTGATCTAACTATAATACTGTTGGTTTTTAGTATAAATTTTTGTAGCTTGAGTTTCTCTCGACCTAAATAGGAATTTAGTTTGTGTACAAAATGGTTCATCAGCAATAATTTTTCTTAAAAGAGCTTTTTAATAGACTCAGTCTTTATATTTGCGAAGTTGTTATGTCTCTATGCTTTAATTAGTTTTAGAGTTATTAAATTTTTATATTTGGGAGCAATGAATATAAAGCATATGCCGCCGAACAATTTATTTATATTAGGAATCAACACAAAGTAAAGTCATAAGAAACAAATCAAAAGGTAAGAAACCCTAGTGTATATGATCACATAGCGAAATACATTTTCAATATCTCATAATAGACATAAAATAAAAATAAAAATAGTTCATGAAATCATAATCATTATGTGAAAGAGTTATCATACCTAAAAGCTTAAGCTATTAGGTAAGACGTCAAGATATAATTTATATAATTTTCTTATACATCCCCTCAAGTGAAAGTTTTTTAAGTTTAAAACTTGTACATACCCACACATACCATGTCAAAAAATTAATTCAACCAAAAAACTTAAACTATTTAGTGAGATCTTAAGATCTAATTTATATAATTATGCAACATATTCTTATTCTTATTCTTCTTCTTTTCTTTTTGTTGATGGGCCTTTTACCTACTCATGTAGTTCCACCCAAGGGCAGAGGCATGTTAAAGGCTTGGGTGGGCTATAGCCCAGGTCAAGATTTTATCGATTTTTTTTTACTAGTTTTATGTAAATAAAATTCATAATTCTCAATTCAGTTATTAAAAAAATCTAAAAATTTGCATGGAGCCTTCTAATATGATGCTTTAGCTTGGGTTAAAATTTCAGAATTTTTGAAGAAATTCAAAAATTTGATGAAAAATCACAATTTGACTAGTTTTACGTTATTGAGAGTAATTTTCAATCTGACCATCAGATTGAGCTGAAATTTTACGAGAGATCTTAAAATATATTGAATAAAATCTAGTTAAAATTTTAGGATGAACGAAGCTTGGTAGTGCTAACAAAAAAAGAACCGTCAAATAAAAGTAAAACGACTCATTAAGGGTAAAATGATTATTTGCTATTAAAAAATAAAACCAATCAACTCTTCCTTCCTTTTATAAGTTGCCGACTTAGCAGAAACATGATAAGAAAAGAAAAGACGCGAGAGAAAAGTAAGGAAAAAGCATAAAAAAATCCAAGAAAAAAAAAGTGAGAGAATAACCTTGTAAACTTACAAAGTCTAACTTATAAAATACTAATATAAGAAAGAATCAAGTGAAGGAAGGAGAAATTGAGAAAGGATAAAAATTTAACTACTTTGTTTTTCAATTGACATGAGATTGTTATTTTATCCTAATTAAGGGGTTATTACAATATTGATTATAGATGAATTATATTCCATAAAATATCGAAGGATGTAACTTCAATAGTGGGTTTATTTTTATTTTCACTTCAATTTTATGTACTTTAATATGTATTTTTTAATATTTTAGGTTGTGTATTTGAATTATTGTTAACTTTAAAAATTTATGTACATAAATTATAATTAATTTTTTAAAAAATTTATATATTTATTTAATAACCTATAGCAGGAAAAATTTCTGACCCCGTCGTTGGTTCCAGAACCTCACCTATTTTTTCTTCATTATCAGTCCTAAGAAAAACCAGACCACTGCTACCGTTATTGCTAGAAAAAGACACATGCTCCATTTATGCGCCATTAACAAAATGCTAAGTGCACACGTGTGGGAAAGCTCCAACACTGCACTCCCAAAGAAGAACACCGAGGTCCCACCCACTACATTTTGGCTAAAGAAAATTTGGGTCCCTGCTTCACTCATGATGATTTATTTTTGCTCGAGGACCGATTTATCGATGATTTTAACTCTTCCTCGAAGCGCTCTCCTCGAAGAAGTGAACGACATAAGTCTGTCTAATTGGTGTCCTAATCTTTCTTTGCATGCATTATGTTGTCTGCATGCCTTTGTAGATGGATATTTGGAGGGTCAATTTATAATGTGTCCATAAGTAGAACGGGCCCACGTTTTGTATGGGAGACGGAGGCGATTTCTCGGGAGGGGGGGCTGCCATTAAAACTCCTTAGTTTTATTCTTCACCAAACTTATCGACGAAAGTGGTGCCAAATTGCCAATGAGGAGAGGCTTTTGTGTTGGTGCTTTCAATATTGTTCCAAATGAGTCAACTCAATGATCATCTTTATCCATCTCGCTCGAACCCTTTCTTTGGAGATGCGACGTTCAGGGGCCAATGTTTATGAACCATTGTCTTAACCTGGCTGAAACTAGAGTAGGAGATTTGGGTAGGAAATTATTGGTGGCTAGAACATGGATGAACCCCAAGATACCACTATCTGAATGGATCTGAAGGCTACATGACGCGCCAACCAATTAAGATCCAGATACCACTATTCTTAGCATAAAAATCTTATTTTGCAATGAATGTAGCCAAGAAGAAGGGAAAAAATGGTCGCTCTATCTTATTTCATTTTTAAAATAGAATTAACCCATCTCATTATAAAGATTTACAGACACAATTCTCCAATATGATGGGTTGAGAAAAAAATCAAAAAACCAAGAAAATCAGAAAATAATAACTATAAAAACCGAGCCATGAAAAACAACAGATTAAAATTTTTAAAAAACTGACCAGTTCGATTTTGGTTTTATAAGTTTAAAATCGAAAAAACCAAACTGAACCCAAACCGAAAAAAAACTGAGCCAAACTGAAAAAACTGAGCCAAAACCAAGCCAAACCGGTTTGAACCGGTTTTTGTCCTAAAATACCTAATCAAAACCGGTCGGTTTGAACCAGTTTCAGTTCGGTTTTGTTTTTTTAAAATAAATTAGTTTGATTATATTTTTGATAAAAATCAAACCGAACAAAAAATAATCAACGATAGATATAAAAGTTATATGCATTACAAATTCAAAATACTTTAGGGATACCAATAGCTTTTTTCAAGTAATCTAGAGAAAATGCAAGTCCTGAATTGCACAAAATGGAATTGTACACTATAAAATAATTAAAAATCCTCACCATGGATGTTTCTATTTCTTTCTTTTCAACCAAAGGAAATGAAACTACAAAGCTACACCAATCAAACCTCAAAATATTTGCTTCAAAACTCCCTCTTTTTTATAAACAACCTTTTGCAAGGTTGAATTCATATTCTTGGTCCCGAACTGACCTTTAAATGCTATTAAGTTGCCAAACAGAGGACGGAATATTTAATCCCTGAGAGAAATAATTAGTGATTTTTAATATTTAATTTCTCTTTAAAAGGTCAAAATGAGGATTAATTACTTGTGCCTGTTTGTTTGCCAAAAAAAATATTGTTTTAAGTGGTTTTATAGAAATTGAATTTATGAAAAATGAATTATTTTTTAATGTTTAGTAGTGTCATGAAAAATATATTGAAAAATAATTTTTATTATTTGGCTATATTATGAAAAATAAATTGGGAAATAACTTATTAATATTTTAATTGTTTTTTTAAAGTTTATTAAAAGAATAGAATGTAAATCTGACAAATAAAAAGTTGAAAGATGATAAATTTTTTTTAAAAAGCTAATTTTATAAATTATCTCAAATAAAAAAACAATTAAAAGAATAAAAATCAAATATCACAAATAAAAAGATTGGAAGATGATGAAATCAAAAAAAATTATTTCAAATAAAATAAATAGCAATAAAAAAATAAAGATCAAAGTTGATATAAATATCAAATCAAATCAAATCAAGTTTTAAAAGTCAAAATTAAAAAAAGAATATTCAGAACAAAATATATAGTAATAAAAAGATTGATTATCAAATTTGATATATTCAATAAATAAAAGAGAAAAAAATTTTACAACTTCCAAAAAATGTATTTTGCTCAAAATAAAAGAAAAATATTTTTATAAAAACTAAACCAGATTTTTCTTTATTTAAAAAGTTTTTTTCATTGATCAACTTTCATAACAGTAAATAAATATGTGAAAGTCATGGAAAGTAAACTGGGCTTGTTGATAAAAAGTTTATACAAAATTGCAAGCTAGGATATAAAACTATACTTAGAAATATAATTTTTTTTCCATGTAAACTATTTTAAAATCACCACTAGAAATTTGATATACACCGATGCAATATTCTATTGATATAAAAGTTGTGTTTTCATTTACACAAATATCACCGATGAATTTAATGAATGAGTCATTTCATCGGCTAGAGCCATGTCAGTGATTTAAGATTTGTCAGTAATTATATTGGTTATTTAAGCCTTGATGGAAAGGCCAACATAATATTAGTACCAGTGATAAAAATAGACGACATCAATTTTTGTTGGTCAAACTATTAGAAATAATTATCGATGGATATACTAGTAGATAAACTGCTAGTCATATGTCGTGTCTAACTATTGGATTAACTGACAAAATCATTGACAATCATGTTCTATCGGTTAATGTGTCAGTATATATCAAAATAGCAAACAACTTTGTATTTTTTTGGAGTAAAATGGGTCTGTTGTCCCTATGGAATAGCCAACAAATTTTTTTATGATCGTCGGTGATTTCATCGTTGGTTTAGTAATTTTTTTAATGTTATCAAACATTTTGAAATTAAAACAACATTAAAAAAAAATTAACTTGAAGAACACATATAATATTATTAATTTAACTATAAAAAACAGTAAAAAAGCTTATAAATATTAAGAAGAAGTTGTAGATGAAGGTGAAGGAGAAGGAAAATCTTGTAAAAGTTTATAAGGGGAAGGATAATGACCGAATAAGTATGTCATCATTTCTTCCCATTGCTTCTTTCTTCGTTATTCATACTTTGACTTTGTTTCAGCCCTTAGAACACCAATTTATTGTTCAACCAACTCCTCAATGACTAGTTATGGGTGACTCGCATCAAATTATAGGGTGCCTATGGTCAAGACACTATAGTTCGACCTCATATCTCGGGTTGTATTCATAGAGTTACCATAACCATATCGGAATCATATTATCTTTAAGTTGTGTAGCCTGTAAAATAAATCATTAGTTAAATATTATCACAAATAATAACTATCATTTAAAGAAAAATACTTAAAAATAAAACAGACTCTTACCACATGCTTTGAATGGTTGGTAAAAAGAAGAGAGTCATCGGTATGCTTGCTAATAAAATTGTGTGTCTTCTTGTTTCTTTTTGAGGATCCACTCCGTGATCACCTCATTGATATAGGAATGTCTAAAATTCTTCTACATCTCAAAGTCATCTGACTCAGCTTTTCTTCTGGTATAGGTGTGCGTGTCATCCCAATAATCATGCAACCCGGTTTAGGAGTTCATTAAACTAAAAAAATATAACTATAAAATAGATTACAATTTTACAAAAAAAAAAAAATAATATAAACTTAACACATTCACACTCATGCACCTAGTTGCACTCTGATTTTCTAAGACTCACCTAGCAATCCCAAAGTTTGCAAAGTCCCACTAGAGTTTTTCCTTATAATCATTTGAATAAAATAATTAGTTTATAATTTAAAAACAAATATATATTTACTAAAAATATAGATTATATATGTACTAACCTTAAACCTCTCTCAACAAACCTCAATCATAGCCATCCATTCTAGATCTCTATGTTGGCTCCACTGAAACAAAGGCAATTTCATCGATGCTTTTATTATCAATGTCATCACTCGCACAACTTCCATACTTATGAATCTGAACCTGAACTTGAAAATCATTTAATTAACTCCAAACTATATAAACATGTAATCATGAATTTAATTTTATGTTTCAACACAATATATTTTCTTACATGCTTAAATTCAGCTTTCATTTTGATATTAACTTGCCAAAATAAAGATTTCTAACAAATAAGAAGCCTGATCCAAAACTCATAATCGACGAGTCTGCATCGTTAATAGGTATAACAGGTGTCTCTTCATGACAACACCTAAATATACCGAAGTTTCACGAACAATATTGCTTGATGAAACACAACCGCTTCGTTTGGACCCTATATTTTTTTCTAGATAAGTTAGTATATTCAATTAAAGTATCAGTCTATGATTTATAATTTTTTATTTTAGTGCATTTATCTATTTATAACAAATTTCATAATCATCTCCCCCATACGAGCCTTTAAATTCATTATTTGTCTCCAATGATAGAATGAATGGAGGACTTTCTATATAAAATCACATTATACTTATTATAATGCTACTCCAAATCATGGTAGTGATCCATGAAAATTTATTATGACTTCTGGAAATTTAAACGATATCTATTAAAGTGTTCATCGTTGAAGTTTTTCAAAAGAGAAATTTTATTAATTTAGAGCAATATTAGATACATCAAAACTCAATAACTATAATTTATTCTTTGAATTGATCTAATAGTTAGAAATATTTTTCCTTATTCGTTTCTTGTCAAGAGTCTCAGGATATTATTATATTCTCAACATCATTACAAACGGACTAAAAACACAATAAATAACGTATGTTTAGAACTCAAACCACAGAAAAAAAAAATTCTTATTAAATACTCATTATAATGGATCATCAACGCATTAATTCAAACCAAATATTATTTCTCAATTGATGAATCGTCTTTCAAATAACATTTTTTTTCCTTTTTTCAAAGAGGTATTCTCACGTCAACCTTTATATACTAGGACTATAAATTAATCCATCTTTCCACTTCACTTATTTAACTCACAGGATGATAAAATGAATATATTTAAGTATGAAATCTAAGATGATTAATTAACATGCATAACCATCAATTCCATCCGCCTCGTAAAAATTAGCATACCATTTTCAAGGGATATTATTCTCATATCAACCTTCTCATACTATGGCTAGAAATTAACGAGTCTGTGAAATAAAAAGTTGCATTTTGGTGTCGGCTGTAAGCAAGGCATTTATTGGGCTGCTTTGGTTTATAAAAATCACTATCCACCAGCCGACCAATGGCTGCTCTTGCAAAATAATATTAAGCAGTTAAATTGTCAACATAAGTACATAAAAAATATGAGGTTCTCATCGAGCCCAAATGAAATAATTCGAAGGTATTTTGAAATTTGATTCCTCTTTGTCCAAAAGAAAAGAAAAGAAATTAAATTTGATTCATTACATTAAACTTTCTCCTCATCATTTATATGATAATGTTTATTTTCCTCTTCTCCATTTTACCAAGATAATTATCAGAGAATTCACTAATTGTACAAATGACTTATTTTGCATAAAAATACCAAGCTCAGCATTCAAGTCCGAATAATGATGTCCAACACATAAATCTATCAGTAGAAAGCTCAAGATCCATTTAAAATCTCAAACACTTCATCACACTTAAAATAGGTAAATTGAAAAGAAATTAATAAAACACATAAATCACAATCTTAAGAGAGGGTTTTACAAATCTTAAGTAATGAATATGCACAGAGAGTGTTGTGCCGCCATTTGTAGGATTCAGTTGTATATCTAAGTCTAAATTCATTGATGGAATTTTTTCAACACTGACTCTATTAGTGATTTAACATGTCAGCACATCATCGACCAAAAATTTTAAAACCATCAGTGAATCTATTATTACTTCAAAAAATTTAGAAATTTTTTGAAAACCCTCAAATTCACCTGCAACATTTTATATGTCAGTATTTTTATTGGTGAATCCAATCCCTTGAATTCTTCTCAAATTCTTTATAATTCTCTAATGATTTTAGTTCTTTGTCGGTGATTAGACCATCGGTGATTTAAAATATCACCAACACATATAAAATTGTTAGTGATTCAATTCCACCTATTGTTTAAAATTCATAAACTCTATGTAATTCTTCAATGATTTTAGGTTCTGTCAATAGACTATTGATGATTTAAATTATCATAAATGAACATAAAAGTGTCAGTGATTCTGTCTAGTAGTTGAAATTCCTGAGTTTTTCCACAATCTCTATAATTCTCTGATAATTTTAGTGTTTGTCAGTGATTTAAATTGGTGACAAAGTCACCGATGATTATTTAATAATTTATATTTTTTATTTATAACAACTAATTCATCGATGATTCCATTCTATTGGTTGTGACCTTTATCCAACCTAATTAAGAAACAACATTAGTTATATTTATAACTTATTCAATAACAACTCATTAAAACCACAAAACATAACAACAAACGCTTAATAAATGTACAATATACAATACATTATATAGCAACAATAAAGATCTTAATTGCACAACAATATTTTACATCTGAAATCAATTCAAATCTATTATTTAATTTGAATCCTCATTTACATCATCTTCACATCCATAATTATCACCTTTTTTGTTGAGCTGAAGTTGTTCGATCTCTTCATTTTCATCAACTTTTGTATGTCCACTAATACTTAGTAACTCATTTAACTCGTCAGCATCAATATGAACATAAGTATTCTCAATATTATGAAACAATAAATTTTCTTCTAACTCAATAAATAGAGCAGCTGTATATAGATCATTTAGCTCATCCATTTGAAATGCATCTTCTTATGTAGTTACTTCATCGTTACCATATTTAACAACTTGTACACAACTCCTAGGTTTGGTTTGCACAACGGATAACCAATAAACTCTATTACGATCCTTTGTAAATGAAGGAATGTATGTGTAATACACTTATTTGCATTGTTTGGAAAATACAAAAACATCACTGATGTTGTTAAGTCTGTCTTTTTTATTAACCATAAGGATCTACTCTAATTTTTTTATCGATATCATACCAATAATATTTAAATATAAATATTGTATCTTGTGCCTTATGATATTGAGATTCAATCACCTCTTCTAACTGGTCATAATAATCAAATTCAATCTCTTTGTAAGTTGATCCCTTCATACAAACACCATTATTATAGGTATTTCTATCATCTTTATACTTTTTGGTATGAAAAACATGTCCATTATAACACTGAAACTTTCCTTTAGAACCCAAAGATAGAAGTTTTGAACTATCAACATTACCTCTCATGTTGTACACCCGGTTAAAGATAACTATTAGTAATGGTCAATAAAAAATTCTACGTAACACTGAATTCAAATTACAATTACAAATTATTACATATTTACTTGTGTTTTAAACCACATTGCAAATTGTTCATCCTGTATTTGAAAAATTTATCTTCAATAAGATATGGAATTTTGAATAACCAAAATTAACAATGTTGTCTATAAAAAAGTTACTGTGAATTTATCATAAATAAGAATACAAGAAAAAATAATTTATGACACAAAATTATAAAATTGACTTACTGAACAAAAGGTCTCAAATCATTATAATTGAATAGCATATAATTATATGTTTATCTAAATTTGATGTCTGCCAAATATCTTCTCGAAACTACATTTTTCGACAATGATCAACCAAGATGAGGAAATATTGATAAATTCTCACTAAAAGGCATTTCACCATCATCAACATATCTTGAAACACGGTTAGTTCATATTCTTATATGAGGCTCAAAATAGTATGATGCAATCCTGGCTGTGACATCAAATGATCCATTTGAAGTGTCCATTGGGTCTATTCTAAAGCCTAAAATGAAGTGGATCCGAGAGGAGTTCAATGAGATAAGTCAAAAGGTTTGAGTTAAAAAGGTTCACATTTATCAATCTGAACCTTTGTCTACTTTTTAGGTCATTGGGTTGAAAACTAAAGATCTGTATCTTTCCAACAATATATGTTAGACCCACTAACTCATCTAAAAGAGATTTAAAGTTGCGCTTAGAATCTACCAACAAAAAGCAAAAACAAAAAAGATTATTTTCTTAAGAGTTATGGATTTCATTCACTACAATAACATTGGTGCCTTATGACAAGTTTTCATTGTGTCACACTCTTATTAGACCTGCTTTGGCTTTCCAAGATTCGTTATCAATCTTGTTGTGATTTGTGTGACCACATAAGCATGAGATTCATATCAGTTGGTATCAGAGCTAGATTCATCGCCATATACAATAAAGGATGAAAACTAATTTTAGACTATTATTTTATTTATTTTATTATTTCTAAACCTTATTTTAATTAGTTTAGACTTTATTTAAATTGGGTGCATGTTTGACCCATTATTAGTGGGGTTTTTTTTTTTTATCAAGAGTATAAATACTCTTTATAAAGACAAAATATTAAGACTTGATAATCCAATTGTTGCCAAATTTATCCAACTTGAGTGCAAGAGATTCTTCTAGTTTTTTAATTCTTTAACAAACTAAATTGACTTATAAAAATTAACTGGCTTCATGATGTTTTTTTTATACTTTTTTTTTTAATTGGTATTCATAGAGTGGGGGTTTTTATTTCAATAATGTTGGTACCATAAGCCATGTTTTCATTATATCACACCCATATTATACATATTTTAGCTTTTTAGGATTCATTATCAATCTTATTTTGGGTTGTGTGACCACATAATTATGAGGTTCACATCAATTGCTATCAAAGCTAAAATCTAAAACCAAGTCATATCTTTCTAAAAAATTTGCTTTCTTTATGTTCTATAAGTTTAGTCGTGATTCTTAGTCTTTTCTTCTCTTTATGTTTTTGAAATCTAAGTACAAAGAAAAAGAACAAAAAAGGATTATTTCATTTTGGTACTCTTCCTAAACATATTAGTAGCATAAAAAGTTAAAAAAAAAATAGAAGAATAGACGTTCAAGTTTGTTTCAATTTTGCTGGGAAAACATAAAAAAATAAAAATATTGAATCAAACCATTTGAAATCACTTTGAAATTTATGTACTGGTTATTTTTTATGAAACCACATTATATGTTAAATTTTGGCTTCTTTTTATATTGTTTTATTGGTGTTCAAATTCAAAGTTAAATTTTATCAACAATTGATCATACACAGATGTTCAATACCTAGGCATAAGAGAACAACCTATAAACTAAGATTTATTGTTCAATGGGTATAAGGGTAATGCATAGAAATTTTAAGGTTGTTTTGATATCTTTTGGTCTGGGTTTCAATTCTGGTGTTTAAAATTGCATAACGGGTCAAATTTATGTTAAGTTATAAAAACATGTTTATTACTATTTTTTTTGACCTATTTAGTTTATTTTTATTATATTTGGGTTATCTAGGAGTAAAATAAGTGTTTTTATTATTTTTTGCCTCTATTTTATTTCAAGTCTTCGTATCATTCATATTTCATACAAATTTGCTTTGCCATTCATGAAATCATAGTTGTAGTTTTGCTAGTTTTTTTTAGTATCTTATTGATTCTTGAGTTATTTAAAATACATTTGGGTTGTGTTACTATAGTCATTAACTTTGTTTCATTGCCTTTTGGTTCTAAAAGAACCACAACAACATGAGTCGAGAGGTAAAAGGTGTAGTAAGGACAATTGAGTGAAAAGCCTTGAATTGTGTGAATCACGAGAGTTGTGAGGTATATTTTTCTTTCTACTAATCAATTTTTACAAATTCAAAGATTTCTAGAAATAACGATTTTGTGACACCAAAAGTGAATAACACCTTTCAGATGCAAGTTTTCACCCAACAACTTGAATTGCTAACTAGGGTGATAAAAGATCTGAAAGATGAGATGGCTTTGATGAGATAACAAAATAGTAGGATGGATGGATTGAGAATGGGGGCTAATCAGAGAGGAAACACTATCTAAAGGGTTGTACAAAATGTTAAAACTGACTTTTTAAGGATGAAAACACTAATGTACATGATAATGACCACGACTTTACATTTGTGGGTAATAGAGATCGATTTGGATAGAATAAAAGCTGAAAGAGTGTTAGTTTCAACTAGGATAGAGCTTTCAACCACAGGAAGAACATCTTCAATACGTGTTGCCATGTACAAAACAAGATGCATAGTTTGATTATAGATAGTGGAAGTTATGCTAATGCAGCCAATACTAACCTTGTTATCAAACTAAACATGTGTACGATTAAGTATAATAGACCTTGTAGATTGCTATTGTTGAATGATTGTGGTGAGGTGAAAGTGACTAAATAGATCTTGGTTTTGTTTTTTATTGGGAAGTATATTGATGATATTAAATATGATATGGTTCCAATACATGCAAGTCACATCTTGTTAGGGAGACCTTGAAAATTTGATAAGAAGGCCAAGCATTATATATTTAAAAATAGGTATTCTCTTAAGAAGGATAGAAGGACATACATACTTGCATCATTGTCATCTATACGTGTTTATGAAGACCAATTAAAAAAAAAAAAAAAGCTATAGCTGAAATGATAATATGACAATGTAAGGTCATGGTTGCTATGCAAAAACATGTACAAAAATGGTTCATGAGCCGTGCTTATTTTAAATAACTATCAGCTACTATTTTCATACAATATTGTTGGAGGCAACAGTTGGTAAAAAAAGGGTTTTGAAGGCTTAAACAAAACCAATCAAATCTGAAAAAAGAAAGCAAAACCGAGGAAGACAATAAACCATAGGAAGTCGAGAGTTTAAAAAGTGAAAACGAAGTGAGTCTAAAGGAAAAAATTAAAGAGATGAGAGAAAAGGCTTGGATTTGTCTAAGAAAGAAAAAAGTCAATTCAAGCCGAGGGTTGAGAGAAGAAAATAAGGATAAGAAAAGAAAAAAATTATAGAAAATATAGATAAACACTTGAGCTTCTATACAGAAAAGAGCGAGATCAATAACGTTTATTTTTCTAACATATCTATGATTTTACTTATATATAAGAAAATATATTTTAACACTAACAATATTGATTATTTTATATCTTTGTTACATGTTTTTGAGGATGATATAGGACAATTAAATTTGGATTTGAGCTTAATTTATTCTATTATGCAGGTTTAGACCAACAAGCATATTTTTTTTTTATCTAATCATTGTATAAAGCTTAAATTTTGCCAAAAACTTTAAGATATATTTTTTTAAATCATGGATTAAACTTTCAGGACAATTGGAGTTTGGTAAGTTTTTTATATATATATAAATGGTCAATGTTGTTATCTAGATTTTGCTATGTATTTTCCAATTAGATCCATAAAGGTTTGTCATTGATAAAGCATGCAATCAATAATAGTATGGTAAACTATCAATATCTTATGCTTAGATTTAATGATATTCTTAATGAGTTGCATGGATTTTGTATGTTTAGTAAGATTGATTTAAAAATTAGTTATCATAAAATTACGATGAAAGAAGGAGATGGGGGGGAAAAATAACTTTAATATTAAATATGGATTGTTTGAATAGTTAGTCGTGTTGTTTAATCTTACTATTACACATAATAGTTTAATGAGATTGATGAATCATATATTGTATGCATTCATAAGTAGCTTTGTTATTGATTACTTTGATCATATTCATAGTAAGAATTTAGGTGAGCATATTGAGAAATTACGATTTTTCTTTAATATGTCACAAAAGAAATTGTTATGTGCTAATATATTAAATTGGAGAAATTATTCACAATTTACAATAGTTTATGGTTTAACTCTACTAGATTTGATTTATTTACTTGTTGATGAAAGGGTTAGACTTGATAGAAATAGAAAAGCATAGGTGATGAAAGCATTGTTTAAAAAGATACGATAACATGTCCAGAAAAATAAGGAGAAGTATACATTCCAAGCAAATAAAAGATAAAAAAAAAAAAAAAAAGGTTGTCTTTAAACCAAAAAATTGGGTTTGGGTGCATAAGTGCAAAGAGAGATTAATTGGATATGAAAAATCAAAATTAAAGATTAAAAAAGATGGTTCATTTAGACTCCTTCAAAAAAAGTCAATGCTTACATAGTGGATATTTAAGGTAAGTATAATGTTAGTGCTATATTCATAGTTTCTGATCTTTCTTTGTTTGATGAAGGTGATGATTCGAGGTCAAATCATTTTGAGGAAAGAGGGGATGATGCGACCTTGGATATGATATCAAATGATGTATTAAGAGTGTTCATTGGGTCTATTCTAAGGACTAAAACAAAATGGATCAAAGAGGAGTTCAATGCGCTAAATCAAGAGATTTATGTTTAAAAAATCTAAATATGCCAATATGGACCTTTGTCTACTTTTCGGGTCATATATGAAGCTATAAGATGATTTTGGAGGAGATTTTAATTTTTTTTAGAAACTAAACATTGGTACCTTTACAATGACATATGGTAGGCCCGCTAATTTATCCGGACAAGATAGAATAGTTTCTTAAAATTTAGCCCTAGAATCTGTTAGCAAAGTGCGAAAACTAAAAAAAAAAAAACATTGTTTACACAAGAGTTATGGATTCCATTCACTACAAGAAGTAATTAATGCTATTAGAAACTTATGTAACAGCCCTTGGATTACTTGTTTTACAAGGACTCCATATCAAACAAAAAGAATTATTTGGTTAGAAATTCATTTTTATTTTACAAGGCATATAAGGCTTTTGTTCAGTAAGGATTCTTCAATAATTACTTTTCTTTTGCTATTTTTCACTATCATATACAGTAAATGATGAAAAATAATTTTACACTATTGTTTTATTTATTTTATTTCTAAAACTTATTTTAATTAGTTTGGACTGTATTTAAATTTGATGCATGTTTGACCCGTTAGTACTGGTTTTTTTTTTCAAGAATATAAATACTCTTTGTAAGGACAAAATATTAAGACTTGATAATATGATTATTGGCGAATCTATTTATCTTGTGTGAGAGAGATTCTCATATTATTTCGTTCACTGACGAACTAAATAGACTTATCAAAGATCAACTGACTTTATAGTGTCTTTTTTATACCTCTCATTCATTAATTAATATTCATAGGGTAGGAATTCTTATTTCAATAATATTGGTGCCTTGGAACAAGTTTTTATTGTGTCATACTTCTATCAAATCTATTTCAATTTACCATGATTCATTGTCAATCTTATTGTGAGTTGCATAACCATGTGATCATGAGGTTTGCATCATAATATGTGATAAATGTTAAAATCTCTTCAACAATATAAGCTTTGCATATTGACACCTCAATATACGTCTTGTTTTAATGTTTTGTTTTCCTTAAGATTGAACAAGTATCTGTATGAAGGTAAACATATATAAATTGAATGACCAAAAGTTTAAAAATGACATTACACAAGTAGGATGGATGTAATCCTTAACCTCTCAAAATGATACATTTATTTGTACTGCAGAAGTCCTTCAACTTTTGTTTTATATGTTAATTATATGGGCAAATGCTCTATTGAATCAAAGAAGGAAGGAGAGAATATCATCTCAAGTTCATAGATTGTCTTAATGATGTTTCTTTTAAGTTGCTCCATATGTTATGAATCCAACTTATTCAAGCAAACACCTCTAAAAAAATAACTAATATCTGTGAGTGAATTTCATACCATTTTCAGCAAAAAAATCTCTATATTCTAATGAGTGTTTGAGTGAATGTTATACCCTTTTTGGCAATAAATCTCTATATGCAATTAGAATGAGTGTTTGCATAAATACATGGAAATCATGACTTTTTATTTTATATAATTTGCAGTTATCCAAAATAACCAATCTAGCTATGATCAAAGCATATTCATCAGAAAATTGCAGACTCTTAAGTCATTTACATACAAGAAATTGTGCTTTTTTTTTTTTTATCTAGGGCAAATATGGTTTTTGGCTTTGTGACACGGACCTCATCATTAAGCAACTCCATTTTTTGAAAGTCACAAAACAAAGTTATATTTATTCTAGTTTTTATATTGTCCTTTGTTTTTCCTTTGACTTCCATAATCATGTTAAAAAAAATTTCAAACATATTCTTCTCTATATGCATGACATCTAAATTATGACGAAGAACATTAGTCTTGCAAAAAGAAAACTCCAAAAAAATACCCCACTTTACCGAATTATAGATCACACCAAAATCGGGAAACTTTTACTTACCGAATTGAAAGCCAAATACAATGTCCTCATACTACGAGACTACATCATACAATTCTTCACTTGAAACTATCGCGGAGCAACATCCTTTTTAGCTTTACCTTTCAAGAAGTCATTTGACACGACCAAAAGCTTGATGTCTTCTCCTAAGTGCAGGAGTGTCGAAGTAATAAATAACTTAGCAAGACCGGGGTCGAACCACAGAGAGGTTAATTGTATAAATTATAAATAACAATACGACAATAACAACAATAACAACAATAATAGTAATAGTAATATTAAGAGTAATAATAATAATACTCAGTACGTGGCGTTGTTATACCTGAGAATGATCTAAAAGATCGGGTCACAGGTTTCCAGCCTATATACTGAGTTTATAAAAAGATAAAAAAGATATATTATATAATATAAACAGATTTCTGATGTGAATGAACAAGGCAAGACCAACAATGTCAGGATCCTTGATCAAACACAGAGCATACTTAACATGCATATAATATAACAAGAACGTAAATAATAATAGTAGTAGTGATAATAAAGAGAACTTTAAGAGGTAAGGTTGATGTAAGGATTGAACAATAATAAAAACAAATGTCAAGGTTAGAGGATCCACTAATGGTACTTCAAACAAGTATAGTATAAACTTTTATTACTCAATTGGAAACCACACATAACGGAGGTTCTAATAAGATTATAAATTGTTAACATGATTACATTAGTTTTTTTATTCGAATAATGCTAATACTTGTAAATGTTGTCAGGCATTCATGATTATAACTTATGTTAACAACAAATCAAGTTCCTTTTATAGCTCAAGTGTCGGTTATACCATACAGTATGGGCTATGAAAGTAACAAGTATTTGTTGTACTAAGTGTTATGCAACATAAATCTAGATTAACTATTTAACAAGCGAAGTATTAAAAGTGAACAAGATAACAAATATAAAACATGTTAGTATCCAACGTTAAGGTCCTTGTTAAGTTTATATTATACTTGTTCTTACACTATTAGTGTACCCTTTTCATCTTGAAATAATTAACTTAGCTAAACATAATAAAAGAAAGAAACATAAATGAACAAGATAAGAACATAAATGAGAAAGAAGTTAACTAGGTAAAGGAAAGGAAATGAAGTGCATAAACTTGATCTTAATGAAAGCAAAACATAAACAATACAAAGAGAGAAAGCAAGAGCATGATCTTGATCTGGAAATCAGGATGCCTCCATACATGGTAAATGCCTCCCTTTATAGGTCAAAATTTGAAACTATTAATTTGTTGACTAATTGATGAGTGGGTGGCCACATCTTGACTTTGGTGACAATCCTTATCTTCTTGTCTGAACAAGATGTCATTGCTAACATCATAATTTGCCTAGAATCCTTAAGAATGTTCTAGGAAATTGTCTTAGCTTTCCAACAAAAAAAAGATGAGGTCATTTGGACTTCTAGAACTCAAGATATGGGCTGAACACTGAATAGTATCTGGGCTGCAGGACAGCTTCAGACTTCTTTGTTGTTCCTATAATTTGGACTTCAAAATGGCCTTTTTAAATCTTAGGTTCTCATGAAAGTTATAGGCCTATGTCTTACCTTTCCATCCATATAAAATGGACCTAAATCCGAGATCTAGAGCTCCAGATATGATCCAATTACCGAGCAATGTTCCAGTTTGGACTGCACCAGCATCTCTTTTCTAAGTTTGGCCATCTCTTTGTCCTTTCACTTTCAATACTTAAACTCATCAATCAATCCTTTCATTTATGTGATAGGCCTGCATTTAAGATGAGCATTTACCATAAATTAAGGTATCTTATAGTATCAAACTTGTTATTATAAAACACGCTTTAATTAAGGAGTTATTGATACTTCAAGTGCAAAATGATAATATAAAACCTTGATAAATATACACTTTTAAGTACTAATCATCATTTTTATTTTTTTTATATCAATGATGACTTGACAAGAATATCTGGTGGAAATCAAATAAAAAAGCTTTATCACCATTTGTTATGGTGAAGGTCTTATTGTTTTCCATAAAATATAACCAGATCTATTTTTTCATGTGTGCTCCATCCTAAAACCATCTCATATATAAAAATCATTTATATTTAGTCTACATGAAAGTTGTCTTAATTTGAAAATTTTATTTTTTAAGACATCATACGTCAAACCCTAAATTATCATAATTGTTTCAACTCATCAATCAAAGATTGAAGACGAACATCTTATTTCTACCTGAACTATAAGGATTGGGTATAAATATAGATAAGTACATGAATTACAACCCCATACACATCACTAGGGGCAAGGTTTAAATTATTGGTATAACCAGCCAACAAGAATAGGATGCAACAAATAAGCCAAATGGATTGAACCTATTTATATATAAATCAAAATGCATGTTTCATGGTTCTATTGAAAACTAAGAATACACCTTATTAAACTACTTTCAAGCTTCATTATCTAAAAGATACACTATGACTTCATCCTCCATATCATGTAAATGATATCATGTTATGTGTTTGGCTATCTTCGAAGACATAAATAACATTTGCAACTTAGGAATGATTGGGAAACATCTTAATTTATATATATATATATATATATATATATATATATATATATATATATATATATATATATATAACAAGTGTCCTTCTCATACCTATATTGGGTTTATACCGAGTATGCCTACATGACTAAATTTACATTTTCACCATAGTATAATATGCAAAAATTTAGGCACATATCATATTTTTGATATCCTATGCCAAAGGGGTTTCATAATAGATTTTGCAACATAGAAATTCTCTTTCAACATATTCTCTTCAACTAAAATGCTTTTTATCTATTCGATGACGCTATTATAGTTGGCCTCACTCATATCATAATCTAACTTAATGGTAAACACTCATGCAATGATGGATAATTTAGTGTGATTTATACCCCTATCCTGTAATGGTTGACCAGAATTTTTTTAAAATTCAAAAAACCTAGTTATATTTATATTTAGTTCTTCGTATACACGTGAACATTTACCTAAACAACCATGATTTATTATCATTCCATCTATCACAATACTCCAATAACGATTACTATTATCATCTACAACTTCATATATATTACTAAAACTAGATGTTGTTCCAACAATCCTTTCTAACATGATCATCTAAGGAACATAGGATTCCCGTGTGCAAACTAACACAAGTATTTCTCAATGAACTTTTTTTTAGAAGATTCATCATGGACATATAATTCTGTTTCCACTAATATTCTTCATATTTAAAAGTGTAAAATTAATAAAACCCACAATCTCGTTACAATAATCTCCTTTATTCAACCCTTGGGGTACATATCAATACATACAAGAATGATCATCCATTACTTGGACAACATATGTAGAATAATGATGACAATATCTATTAATAATATAACAATTAATTCAAAATCCAACTTTGTTAATTAAAAATAAGTTCACAATCTAATAACCAATTATTATTTTTGTATAACAATGTAATGATGCGTTAAAAAATTAACTAAATAAGTCTAATTAACAACAAGTAATCTGTACCCAACTACTTATATATCATTTCTTCAATTCAAACTCATTTAAGCTAAATTAATACCATTTAATTGTGATCAATTCCATAGAAAGTCAATTTCTCTAAAATTTCCAACATAATAATAAAATTGACAAAATATGATTGTTACCAATCACATTACCCATCATTTATTTCAGTATAACATAACTAAGTTACAAAATTAAAATTAATTTCATCAAATTACAAACAAATTCAAATTTCTCTAAATCACAAATAAACCCTAATGTTGCACGTGTGCGGCGTCGCGGCGAAAACATCCACCCTTAAATTTGGTATTATCTAAAAAATATGTGGAAAAATATAATGGAAGTCGCCACTTAGTATTTTGGGTCACTAGGAAACCTGACTGGTCTTAGAGATCGGATATGGAGACTGGTTGCACAAATGAAAGGTATTAGCATCCCAAATATGCCCTACCTAAGGTAAGCTGCATTGTTTTATTGTCTGATAAAATCTAAGGTCAGGTCGTGTTTTCTAGTTGTTGGTCCGTCCATGGTTTAAGAAAAGTCCTCCTCGGTAAGGAGATTCTTATTTAACGAGTAATTCTGGCGTCAATAAAAGAATTTTAATATCCGGGATACGTCTTACGTATAAGGTCGCAAACCCAGATATTAAGAGAAAACAAAATATATTTTTTTTTGAATTTTTTTGAAATATTGGCCTAGTTCTCATGACTGTAATAAACTGGTTATTAAAGCTAAAATACATGCTAATACATATTTTTAAATTTTTATTTTTGTATATATATATATATATATATATATATGGAAATATAATATGATTTATTTTTGAGAAACTTGGTCGTATGCATAAAAACAAAATTTTGTCGAAAACCGAGTATTTTTACACCAAATTTGTATCCTTACAGTATAAAAATACAAACCGATGTTGATTAAAATACAGTAGAAAAAAAAAAAGCATACCATAGATTTTTTTGAAATATTTTTTTATTTTTTATTTTCTGGGCTGGGCCCAGCCCGGCCCATATGACGGGCTGGACCTAGCCAACATATGCAGCTGGGCTGGGCCAAGCCAGCCCAGCCTGGTCACTGGCCCATGCCAGTGACCAGCCTCCCTTCTCCATCCACGCATGATACTTTACGCATGCATGAACAGTGCGAAGGTAATTAAATTACCTTCGCACTGTTCATCATCTTGCTTACAATATAATAACAGAACAAAAAGAAGAAACCACAGAGTGATTGCAGCGTTGGTTTCCTTACGTTTTCTTTTCTTCTTTTACATACTAAACATGCATCATCTCGTCATGCAGGAACTGTGACATCGAACGTACCTGGTTTCGAGAAGATGAAGATGACGGTGGTGCTGTGTTATCTGCGTCACCGGGTCCTCTGATTCTATTTGGTTTGATTACTCTGCTCTTCCTTTTGCTTTCTCAATATTTCTCTGCTCCCTCCTGTCTCTTACGCTTTCATAAACTGTCTCACTCCTATTTTTTCTTCACTGTAGCCTCCCTCTTTCTACTCCTTTCCCCCCTCCTGCGTTCGGTTTTTCTTCTGGCTTTTATAGCCGGAGGATGAGAATGTTTTTGGTAAGCCGGCGTGCATCACGGTGGTGAGGGTTGTCAGCCGTGATACGCTCCCTTCTTGATTTGGAAACGGCTCCATTATCGCTGCCAACGTCTCCTTCCTTAATTATCAAAGAGAACCAGCTGTTGCCGACGATGACATGGTGAAACGGCGCCGCTTGGTTTCTTTTGATTCAGCCATTGAATTTCTTGCAGCTTTGTAATCAAATCCTTGCCAAAATTTTAATTGTGTCCCTTAATTTTAGCGCTTTTTCTGGTTTGGTCCTTGGTTTTGAATTGTTTCAAGTAAGTCCCTAATTGGTCATCAAACTTCAATAATTATGCAATTAAACCCCTGATTTAAGCAAATTAATTCTTCAAAATTATAATTGAACCCCAGAACTTTAATTACATCCAATAAAAACCTAAATTGACTTAAAAATTAATTTTTCTTACAATCCAACCCTCCATAAATTCAATTAAACCTTAGATAAAATTTTCTATAAACATCTGATTTTGAACTTTTCTTTCTCAACTTGAATTTTCTTTGTCAACAAGGCTCTCATTAATCAAAAATATAACATCGAATTTTAATTATTGTATTTCTAAACCTCCTCAACCAATTCTAACATTTCTTCAGCATTCCAGCATCTTTTTCTTGCTTCTATTATTTTTTTATTTCTTCTGAATATATTTCTTTCTTTTTGTATTTTTTTATTTTTTGTGTGGGAATCCAAAAATGGATAACAACACCTAACATATAAATCAAACTTTAATTCTCTGTCAAAAAGTTGAGAAACACTTAAATATACAAGCAAACTACACTACAAATACTAAAAAAAGTATAAATACATTAACTTAAAATATAAATGGGTAGGTTTGCTTACTTGGTATAGAGAATATTTAAAAAAAAAAAATTACCAAGACAATAATGATGACACTACAAAATATTAGGTGGCTAAATTTGTGATGATGGAGTTTAGATTTTTGACAAATAGAGGGAAAGGTTGTTGTTTTGATTTACAGTTCAAATAAAAAAAGAAAGAATAAAAAAAAAAAAAAAGGAAGAATGAGACTAGTGTAGTTATAACACTTTTAAATCCACCTATAAATGTTGTGATGGAATATTATGATGGAAAATACCATTGGTCAATCCAAATGATGACATGTCATTCTAACAACAAAATAACCAACAAGATATTTCTTTATTTTTTAGTTATTTTTTTCTGTGATTCCATCGGTTCTTACATTTGAAATTATTGACATAAATATTTTGTTGTTGTTATCATTGAAAAGTATTGATGGAAACTATTTTGTTATTAATTGTATTACCATTTGATAATTTTATGGTAGCAAGTCTCGACAAAACATTTTAACAAAAGCTAATTACAAAGGGAAAGGCATTGTTCACTATAAGGAGATTCATTTTTCATTGGAACAATGTAATAATCAGTGTATCCTTACAGAAACATCAATGAATTGGCTATTAGAGGTAATACGATCTTTTTGCAATGTCCATTAATCATTATCAGATTAATTGGGAATAACTCGATCTTTTAATATTCTTAAAGCATAGTGAAATGACTAAATTATTGGTAAAAAAAAATTTATTTTACTAATGTCTAGGGGTAATTTAGTATTTTAATAAATATAAAATATAATTTAAAAATATTGGTTGGCACATGCAACGCACGTTCCAATGAGTGAGAGTTGCTAATGGTTTTTTTTACAGCGCGTGCGGTGTTTCCTGGCATCCAAACAGTAGCATCAATGATGATGTTAGAAGCGTTAAGGCATCTCCTTTTCTTGGGGTAGCACATGTCTTCATTTATGTGATGATGTGTCACCAATTGCCTCTTTTTTTTCTTTTTTTTTCTCCCATTTGAAATTTGTGTTGGTTATTCAAAATTTTAGAGTTGTCCTCTCATTTAATAATATTCCTACCCTAGTCCTCATTTTTTTCTTTATTTTAATTTTTTGCTCTTATCCCTTTTGTTAAATTTCAATTTGTTTTTAATTTCATCATTGAAACTATAATTGTGATTTGTTATTTTTTTTAAATACAGTCCTCATTCTTTTGATTTTGAATTTTTATTTTGGATCATTTTGTGAACTTGATTTTTCACTTCAATTCTCCCCTTTGATTTGAAATTCTAAGTTGTCCTCTTATTTTTTTTATTTTAAATTTGGTTCTCATTCTCTTAACTGCTTTTTTTTTTTATCCTTTATATAATTGAATCTTTTTTTTTTCCTTTATCCTTCTACATTTGATATGTTGGGAATTAGACTTCATGGTTGTTTCAATATAGGATGCATTCAGTTTAGTGACTCAACTCATGGGTTGGATAAGTTAACATGGGTTGAAATCTTTTTTTTTTTCACTTATTTTGTTTATTTCATCTTTCAACGTTATTTATTTTAAAAAATGGCCTTCGTGTTTTTCTTCGGGTCTTTTTCAATTTGGTTACCCCGATCTCATGGTTTGTTAGGAAGTTTGGCTTGTTAACCCGGATTTTTCTTTGGGGTCATTTTTTATATATCTTTGTTCGATTTTGTCCTTCAAAATTAGTTTCTTTTTAACATTAAGATTCATTATTTTTTTTAATTTGTTTTCTATTAGGTTATCTCATTCATATGATCCACTTAGCAAAGTTGGAAAACCTTACCTAGATTTGCAGTTGTTTTATTTTTTGGGCTTATTTTTTCGATAATTTTTTTTATTTTATCATTTTACATTTAGATTTTTTGGTATTAGTCATCATTATATTTCTTTTAATTTATTTTGTATGAGGTTGATCTGGTCTCATGACTTGAGTTGCGTGTTTACCATACTAGCTTAGGTGGACTTGTGGTACTTATTTTGTCATTTTAAAAAAAATTATAATTTCATCGTTTAATGTTGTGTTATCTTGAAATTCATCTTTGTAATTCTTTCTAACTTTGTCAGACATTTCCTTTTTTAATTCAATCTATTTAATGTCATTGCATTTTATATCATATAATAAAATGAAACTGTTTTATTGGATCAAATATGATCTATGACTCGTGTCATCATTTAAAAAAGAAAAACACACGCTAATAGTGCCTAAATATCATTTTTTTTATTATAAAAAAATAGTCTAGATCCTGACAAGACACAAGCCACCTATCTATATATTTAGAAAGATTCAACTGCTTTTATTTTATAATTGAAATTCAGAATAAATCTGCAAATGAGGTAAAAATACTTTTAATAAAAGATTTTAATATAGACACTTAAACTCAAAACTCTTTTACAATGTTTATAAAGTAATTGGCGCCAAACCATCCCCTAGTATACTTTAAAGTTTAAGAGTCTGATTGATATTGTAGTAGCGGTTGTTTTTTTAAGTATTTTTCACTCAGAAATGCTTCAAAATAATATTATTTTAAAACAATTGACATCAACACATCAAAACAATATAAAAACATAAATAAATAATTTTTTATAAAAATTTAATTGGATTGCGCTTGTGAACCACATTCAAACCACTTAAAGGTCACTCAGAAATGTTGTTTGAAAATACATCAAAAAAATATTTTTTATATGAGCACATTAAAATAATTTAAAAAATATTAAAAATATATTAATTTAAAATAAATAAAAATATATATTTTTTAAAATACAAAAACAAATATAACTTTAAGAAAAAAGCCTTCACTTTGGATTATGTGTTTCTCTCACTATCTTTCGTGAAACAATACACCATCCTGCAAGAGTCCAATCACTAAGGAGAGGATTCTTGGTTAGTTAGTGGGCCTAGTTGATTTTACTGTACCGTGCACTATTTTGGGCCAAGGATTTCTGACTCAGTGGTACGAAATCTGGCCCATACGACTTTTCTTGGGGGCTAGTGTCTCGAAATTGCAAACACAAATATAATTCGCAAAACTATCTTCACGTTTTTTTTTTTAATTGCGAGTAAAAAAATTATGTTATTTAATTCTTTTAACATCAGTGCTGGTAACTATAGAAGATGTATATTTTCACTGAAAATTTTATGGTAATAAGTGAATAATTAGTGATATTATATAAGTTATTTTTTGAATTTTTTTTGAAAAAAAATATAAATAAAAAAGAATATAAATTCATGATCTATCAAAAATAATAAAAATATCTCCATTTAATTTTTTTTTCAAATTATATTTTTATTATTGTCGGTGATTAATACCCTCTAATATGGTCCCTTTTTTCGAAGGTCGCGCCGTATTCTCTGCATTGAGTGCAATCATTTGTTTAAAAAACAATTTGAAAGTCATGTGAAAAAAAAATAGAGTAAAAACAAATCATAAAGAAGTAGGCAGTCTTTTATTATTAAAAAAAAAAAAATGTACCGCAACAAGAAATATCTTATTTCTCTACTTTGATTTTGTTCCGAGAAGATGCTGTTTCGGTTGAAATCATATTTTAAAAAAAAATGTAATTTTTTTATTTAAAATTATTTTTTATTTTTAAATTATTTTAATATGGTGATCTTAAAAATAATTTTTAAAAAATAAAATAAAAAATATTTTAATATATTTATAAATAAAACATATTTTAAAAAATAATAAATAATATAATAGCATGACGATATCATATGGGTTATTTTTGTATTGCCTTTATTATTTAATATAATTCCTCATAAATTAAATATGTTTTTAGAAGTATAGTTGTAGTTGTTTTTAAAATGATTTTCAATCATAAATATATTAAAATAATATATTTTTTATTTTTTATAAGTTAGTTTTAATATCTGTGTATTAAAACAATCTAAAAATATTAAAAATATTAATTTTAAATAAAAAAAATTAAAATTTATAGAAACATGGGTTAAACATTAAAAATTAAAATTTAAACAAAAAATATTAAACCGCATTCTTAAAATTTCAGAAAGACAGAGAGGCAGGTATAAAACGTGAACACGAATTCAGCCATATGGGCTACTAATAAAATTTCAGAAACACATAGGCAAACGATGGCATATCATCAAAACGAAAGCTAAAAAAATAAAAAATAAAAATCCAAGGAAGATCCTTGTCTTCCTGGTCTTGAAAATCTAAGATAAAGATGTTGGTGCATTATTTGCCTGTGGGTACCAAATAATCCCTGTTGAACTGAGCACTGTCAAAACAGGCACATCGGACCCTCACCAACTAACCCCAAATATATAATCTTCTGCAATTGAGTTCTTCCTCTAGTTATGAAAATGTTTTTTTTTTTTTTCATCTTATCAGGATTTAAATTTTATTATGTATACCTGTTATTCTTATGATATTTTACATATTCATTAGATTTGCAGAATGTTTGACATTAATAATAATATATGCAAGCTGCCTGGATACCATCGTAAATAAAAAATATATAATCATCTGCAGGTTGGAGAAGTGCTCGTCACCGTCGATATCATTATCAGGAAGCAAACGAGAAAAAAGTGTGTGGACCCTTTAATCACATCATGTGTGCAAATATTGTAATAAGCGAATTCACTGTATGTAGGAGGGGATAATAATTGTTTTTTAAAATATATTTTTGTTTAAAATATATTAAAATAATATTTTTTTAATTTTTAAAATTTATTTTTATATTAAAATAATTTTAAAATTTATTTTTATTTTAAAATAATTTTAAAATATATAAAAAATAATTTTAAAAAATCAAGTTTGATATTAAAATAAATAGTGGAGTTGATGCAATCATAATATTATCCAATAATAATACTAGGGTTTTGTCCGAAGTGCCCTTTTATTTTATTTTTAGGGGATCAGAGTTTGATTTTCCATTTCCGACCATTGTTCATTTTACATTGTAAGAAAATAGTGGCTTTCTATAATTCATCGTAGCTAGGGGTGAGTGAAATTTTAAATTTTGATAATTTAATGCCCTCTTGATGTGTGTTCTTAATTAGAAATTATTTTAGAAAAATCTAACTAATTATATTGTTTTTCTTTAATTGAGAAGGTATTATGATAATTAAACAGGTTTTTTTTATAACAGAAAATCACGAACAATAATTTCATGCTTTCATTGAATTAAGAAATATGCTACTTTACTAATTTTAAAGTTAACATTCAAAAAAAATTATTAAATTTATTTCAACGCATCAACTTGATATAAAAGTTAAGTAAATCGGTGAACTTGATCTTAATTTTCATACATGCAATTCAAAAATATTTTTTAACATTAAAAAAATAATTCTTTTGATGTGTAATTTCTATCTATAAGACTATGGGTAATATTTCTTTTGTTATAAGCAGACTTAACGATGAAATTAAGTATTATTGACAAATGGTATATTGATGGACTTTTTTTGTTGGTAATTTAATCAATAAAAAAATTACTGATAAACTTTAAATTTTATATTAATAAAATATATCTGTAGATAAAATTGTAAAATTTGTAGTGTATAAAAGCTACTCAAATTGGTGGACTTGATCTTAATTCGTCGCGGCTACAAAGAAAATGATTAAACTGCGCACTCTAATATAGAATATTCCTTCCACCACTTTTCTAGTTAGTTTATTAAAAACAAATATATTGTTTTATTTTATCCCTTTAATACGATTATCATATTGACAAGGATTATAATGGGAAGAAAGAGTTAGGTCCGGTTATTTTGTGAAAATATTTTTTCAAGGAAAACATTTTTTTATAAAAAAAATATCTTTCTAGGAAATGAGTTATTTTTCAGGAAGTAATGAGAAATATTTTTTTTATAAAATAAAATTTCGTTATTCATTATAATAAGGTGAGAAAAGTTACAATTTTTTAAGGAGACAATATCTATGACAACAATAGTTTGGCTGGTGGCATTTCTAATAATGGTTGCGGTAGTAATAATATTAATAGTAATTGAATGGTAGTAATTTTGTGTGGTGGTGATGACACATAATTATTGTTGATGCTAGCAAAATGATGAAAATTGTCATTGTGGAAGTGGTGGGGTTATGATGTGGTAAAAACTACGGTGACATTATAGTCTATTGATAAGGAGATGTTTTACATTATAGTCTAATTGTATTTTTAAATATTTTTTAAATTTTCTCTTATATTTAAATTAATTTTTTATATATATTTTTAAATTATTTTTACATGCTGATATTAAAAATAAAAAAATATTTTAATATATTTTTAAATAAAAAAATATTTTTAAAAAACCTCTGTTATATTCTAAAAATATATAATAATTATTATGGTGGTGATTGATTGAGTTGTTGTTATAGTGATGACTATATATGATGTCACTCCTCTGTAGGCTAAATAAGTTTTTTTGATGTATAAAAGGTATTTAAAAAAAAAAACAATTGTAAAAACACAAAAACAATGAAGATAAAATTTGATAAAAAAACTTAAAAAGAATGAAATTTAAAAAAAAAAAGTGATCTTGAATAAAATAAATTACAATTAAATAATGAAGATCAAATTTTAAATATAAAAATTAAAAAAATATTGATAGATTAAAAAATCATAAAAGGCGAAATTAAAAAATATTTATTATTTAATAAACTATTTATATATTTAAAAATATTAGAGGATGAAATTGAAAAACATTCATAATTTAATAGATTATTATTGATTATAAAATAGTAAGGGAAGAAATTGAAAAACATCTATAATTTTATAGCTTATTCTAAAATAAAATAATAATAATAATAATTAAAAGTATAGGGACCAAATATCAATGGAGAAAAATTTAAAGGCGTTGTTTTGAGATTTTATGGTGCCGACTCAAAACTCAAGATAGAAGAAGGAGGAAAAAAAATGATATTGGTAACAAACCGCCATAAATCTTAAAAAATACGTTGTACCACTATATAGAAGTCGTCATTATCATCCAAATACCATCCTAGAAGGTGATTTTTGGTGGCTAGACAGACCACCGTACATCACTTGAATAGGATGCGCTAACATGTTTTTTTAATTATATTTAACAAATATAATTTAAAACAATACCTGTAAATACTCTTAAAAATTATAATAAAAACAATATAAAATGATAAAAAAAACCCAAGGTTGAGAGTTAAATTGATTTTGACTTTAAGAACATCAAAGTAATTATATTATTCTAAAAAATAAAAATATAAAAATATCTTTTAGTAATAGACATTAAGTTATTTAATTCAAGGCTTAAATAAGTAAATGTATATTATATTAAAATAAAATTATCAAACTAACCTCGTATAATTCATAAAATAATAATTATGTGATAATAAAAAAGATTATTTTACACTCAATGCTACTTCAAAGTTTTAATAATCAAAGGACAATATATTAATTACAATGATTAATAATTTGTTTATTGAGCAATAACTTTTTTATTTTAATATCAAAGATAGTAATAACTGAAATAATTAATCGATGTATTGATAAATATAATGAGTTCATAGTATATAAAAAAAACCCCATATTCATGACATTAATTTTTTTCAAGGTAGTAATATTTAGAAATTAATTGAAAATTATTTTATATTGAATGAAAACCTGGAAAAACTTTTTTTTTTTAATTTTTTTTTTCTAAAATGGCATACCCTAAATAAGAAAGGAAAAAAAAACGAAAAAACATATTGCCATTTGAATGGCAAAAAAATTACTTTACGTCCTAGTTTTCCTTTTCTTTTTAATTTTCGTTTTCAATGAAAAATTAAAAAAAAATATTGATAACAGAAAAAAGATATTTTTACTTAAAAAAATAGGAAATACATCAAGATTATAATTTTTTTAAAATAAAAACTATAATTATAATAGTCACAGTTTATATTTTTTATAATCTAATTGGAATTTTATTTTATTTAAATTAAGAATTATTGTAAAAAGGTTATATTGTTAACTAAGAATATTTATATTAGATTTATAATAAAAATTAAGTTTATGACACTGACTAAATATAAAAATATAAACAAAAAAATAATTCTTTTTATTGCTAAAAAGTACATGTATATATAAAAAATATTGTTAGAGTTTTTTATTCATTCAAAAATCAGTCAAAACTTGTGTAGAGAAATTGTAGGGTGTTTTCAAATTTCAGTATTTTTGAAAAACTGAAAAATCATTTTTTAAATAGATAAATATTGTATATGAATATAAAGTTTCAATTTTACGTTTTCTAACTCTGAATTTTTAAGAAATTAGAGGGTTTGTGTATATATATATATATTTCAAAGTAGTCCCTAGCATTCCATTACTAACAAATAAAGGTTTATCAAGTAGCTTTTTTTATTTATTTATTATTATTAACATAGATTTTCTAGTTAGTTTATACATACCTTAACTAATCTAATATACCCTGAAATTAACGATAATATAAATCTTTAATAGTTATAAAAGGACTCGAATTCATGACTATTGAAAAACAAACTCAATATCTTATCAATTGAGCTATCTTTCATGATTAAGTATTTTTTTTTTCTCTATTTATAATTTACCATTGATATTTACCTTTTAATTTCGCAATTTCTTTCTTGATTTAGATTTCTTTTAATAATTAATAATTAATAATGTGCCCTTGATGAAGCAAAATAATAGATTTTTAATTTAGTAATTTCCTATTACACTGAGCTCTGTTAAATCTCAAAAGTTGTTTCCAACTTTTATTAACTATTGTCCTTATCATTGATTAACTATCTTAGATTGTCAAAATTCTAAAGAAACAGGAAAATAGATTTGGGTTATATAAGATTTCGAGTATTTTTGAAGACTTCGCCATTACTTTTACCTTATGTAGTGTCAATCTTGATGAAGATATTTGAACGCACTGAAAATAGAGTATGTCATGGTCCTGAACTGGACTAACTTTCTTTTAGTACAAGTTATTGAGAGAAACCGATCAACTGCTAAGCTCTAAAGTCTGCTGAGCGCTGACAAGTCTCCGTCTTAAAGGGCTTATTTTTTTTTGTTTGCTTAGTCAATAATCTTGATTTGCTACTACAGCGACAAGCCTCTCACAACCCAACTTCTACCTTTTTCACTTTTCTTCAAATTCTGTACTTCTATGTGATTCTTGACTCCATTTCTTGACCATGAAAAAATCAACTTCAAAAAGCACAGAGACAAGGGAGTCCAACTACAGGGAGATACACTGGGAACTTAGGCCTGGTGGCATGCTTGTTCAAAAGATGGATGTTGGGGATGGCTCTTCTGGGCCTATGATCAAGATCAAGGTCTCTCATGGCTTATGTCACTATGATATTGCTGTCCCTGCTCAATCCACTTTTGGTAATCTTTTGTCACTGATTAATTACGCTTGAAATTTGCTTTCTTTGGTTTGATCCCATTGGATAAAATGCTAGAATCTCATTTCTCTCTTCCGGGGTCGACTTTGCTGTTGATTCGTTGGGTCAGAGCCAAAACTGTGGTTGGTCCTAGTTTTTCATTTGTGATTGTTTTGAATTTAATTTGAATGGGTTTAGTCATCCAACGGACAAAAGTTATGCTTAAAAATAATTTTTCTTAAGCTAGCTTTATGAGGACGTACGTTGATCATGATCATTTGTTTTCGAACGTTCATTTTATGTTTCCTCTCCTTCTTGCATGCAATTTGATTGTCCATGACGTTGGCTGAGTTTTACCTTCATTGCCTAATATGTGTTAGACTGGCTGCTGGGTTTCAGTGAGGGTACTGGTTGCAATATCTTGCTGTTCCTTATTCTACCTCCGCAAGTTGATGCTTAATTGCTGTATTTGGTTGAATTGAAGGGGATTTGAAAAAAGTCCTTGCCCATGAGACTGGTCTGGAGTCTAAGGAGCAGAGGCTATTGTTTAAAGGCAAAGAAAAGGAGAATGATGAATATCTGCACATGGTAGGTGTAAAAGACATGTCAAAGGTGATACTTTTTGAGGATCCAGCCAGCAAAGAGAGGAAGCTTGAGGAGATGAAGAGAAATCAGGATACATTAACAGCCTATGAAGCTGTTGCCAGAGTGAGGGCAGAGGTTGATAAACTTTGCGAGAAGGTTAGCTTTCACATTGAGATAAAAGTTAAAGCCTTCCTTGATGACAAATCAGAGAACTTATTGGTTATCACTGTGCTGATGATTTCTTAGGTTGTTGCATTAGAGAAAAATATTCGCAGTGGGACCAAGATTGCAGAAAAAGAATTTTCTGTCTTAACAGAATTGCTTATGATACAATTGCTTAAATTGGATTCAATTGAGGCAGATGGACAAGCGAAAGTGCAGAGAAAGATTGAGGTTATTTATAATGCCTTCCCTGCTTGCAAAACTTTTTCCTTTGCTTGCGGTGTTTCCATGATTATCTTCCTTTAGTTCGTTCAAAAGCACGAGGGAACATATCTTGAATTTATGATTTGTTGAAATTTCCCAAGTCAGGTTTCAGCGTGGTCTTGAAAGATTCTTGCTCTTCTTGTGCCTAAAAGCTTAAAGTGATCTAATAATGTAGGTAAAACAATGCTAGAAAGTGGAATTATATGATTGAACACAGCTTAGGTATAAGTTGGAGCCTGTGGTGGTCCTGATTAATGGGCTATTTCAACTGTTTATAAGGAGTTGTCAGTTTCATATTTCATTTATCATGCTTTCCCGCTCCATCTAAATAAAAAGAGAGAGAGAGATTTGAGAAGAGTAGATAGAATAGTGCTTGCTGATGAAAAATTGTTGTCTCCACAATTGAAAAGAAAGTGTATGCAAGAGGTCCTGTGCTGTCATTATTTGTAGGAAACAGGCGAGGTTTTTTCACCCAGAATGGCCTCTTAATTATTTCCCATGAGCACTATTTAATCCTCGCTTGGCCATTGCTTCAGGATGACTCATAATGCCCTAGGCTGCCAGGGTGATGACCTTGATGTTCACGTTTTTCTTTTTAAAGAAATTAAAGTCCTTAACCAATGGAATCGCTTCTATTCAGATCAAAACATAACGACAAATATGTTGTTCAGTGCAGTTCTGTGTCAGAACGATGATATTTAATTTCGGATTTTCATGGCAGGTTCGTCGAATCCATAGCTTTGTGGACACACTCGAGAATTTGAAAGCGAGAAACTCTAAATCGTTTAGTCATAACAGCAACGCAGAATCGGTGACTACTAAATGGGAGACATTTGCGTCTGGAGTTGGAAGCCTGAGCGCCCCTGTTCCACTACAATCTGCCACAAAACTAACTCAGGACTGGGAGCTGTTTGACTAACCATGAGTTCTGTTTACTGGGTGGTTTTTGTACAAATTCAAAATGGTTTATGTTTTTCCATAGGTGATAGGACTTGAAGTCCATATTGAGTCGCATCTCTTACTCCTATGATCATCGAGTGCTGTTTTTGCCAATAAATGGAGGGGTTTATTTCGAACTGCTTCCATATCTGTACATGCAGTTTTTCTTATGATACACGAGTTTCTTCTCGTCTCATCCATTTACCTTCTTGTATGTAGATGAATTATGCTTGGAAGCATTGCATGAACCATTTTAAAACTTTGATCTGAGACATGAAAACTTGTTTTGGTTTGAATTCTCAGTTACACTCTCAAAAGTCTCTAACAAAAGCAACATAATCTGTCTTTATATATTTATAACTCTGGGTGGAGCTCGAAACACTCCCCCTGTCCGCAGGGTTATCGTTGCTCTTTACCATTTTCCATTGTGGTTTTGATTTTTGAAATCATCTTCCCGGCTTAGTGCATTTGCATTGATCGATTGTACTCGCTGCTGCCCATGTGATGAGGTGAGGAAAATCACTTCCCTGGACAAAATCTTGCCATTGCACACTGCACGTCACAAAATATTTTGAAATAGCAATCATACACTGCATGTTAAGGAAACCGACGTCTTGCCCGTGTTTTCACAACATGTTTTTACAAAAGAACCATAGCTTTTGAAAATGAAAAATGAACACACAATAGAACAATAGCTTGATCAATGATCAGTAGGAGGATTGGTGAAGGAACAATTGTTTCGAGAAAAAGAAAATAACAGACATAAGGAAGAAGGAAACAAAAGGATGAATAATAAGAGAAAAAACAAGGGTGTAGAAGGGATAATAGAATAACTTGTTCCGGATATTTTTATTGATATCTTCATTTTGTTACAACTGCCCTTGTATATAGGCAGGAATAGAAAACGAGAGGAGGGTCTCGTGCCTTCTAGATTATAATATATATAAAACGGTGCGTATTAAGTAAAGCAAAGCTCAAGTAAGTAAAACGGTGCGTATTAAGTAAAGTAAAGCTCAAGTAAGTAAAACGGTGCGTATCCTGGTAATGGTAACTTCTCTTTTAAATGTGTTTTCCCTGTTGAACTTCTTATATATACCTTACCTGCAATAATCCTCCTCTCTTAATAACCTCCTTGTCCTCAAGGTTGAAAGTTGGGAACCTGAGTTTTATTTCATCCACGAACTCCCAGGTAGCCTCTGCAAGTGACAAACCTTGCCAGTGAATTAAGAGTTGTGTAGCAGCTTGTTGACCTCTCTACCTCTCTTGATCATCCTGCGATCCATGATTGCTTGTGGCTGTAACAATGGCTCTCAGGGTCCATCAGGTAAGCTTTTATGCACCACCTTATTTCCCACGCTCTTCTTTAATAGAGAGACATGAAAAACTGGATGGATGTTTGATGATGATGGGAGGTCTAGCTTGTAGGCTACTTCCCCAATCCTCTTGATTACTACGTATGGACCGTAGTATTTAGCTGCTAACTTGTGGTGATGTTGCAGCATTGATTTCTGTTTGTATGGCTGTAGCTTTAAGTAAACTGAATCACCTACTTGTAGGACCCTGTCGCTTCTTTTTTTGTTAGCCAATTGCCTCATTCGGTTCTGTGATTGGATTAGATTTTGATGTACTGTCTGTAGCATTTTTTCCCTTGTTTGGAGGTAATGATCCATTGCCTCTACTGCTGAATCTTTGGGAAAATATAGTATGTGTATTGGAGGTGGAAACCTATATAATATTTCATAGGGTGTGAACTTGGTAGCTGTGTGAAAATTAGTGTTATACCACCATTCACTCAAAGCCAACCATTTACACCACTATGATGGAACCTCTCCTGTCATACACCTGAGATATCCTTCAATGCAATTATTGACGACCTCAGTTTGCCCATCTGATTGAGGGTGATACGCTGTGGAATAATGAAGGTTGACCCCTTGTAGGCTGAATAATTCCTTTCAAAATTGACTAAGAAAAATGGAATCACAACCACTTATTATAGTCGCCGACAATCCATGTAGTTTGTAGATTGATTCCATGAAGGTCTTAGCGACTGTTTTGGCGGTATAGGGGTGTGAAAGTGCCATAAAGTGTGCATATTTACTGAATCTATCCACCACGACAAATATCACTTCCTTGTCCTCTAATTTCGATAGGTCAGTTATGAAATCCATGCTGATGTCTGTGAAGGGTGCAGCTGGAATTGGAAAAGGTTGTAACAATCCTGGAGTGGCCACATTCTCAGTTTTATATTGTTGATAGGTTGGACACTCTCTCACATATTGTTTTATTTTTTTTTGCTATTTTTTCTAGTAGAATATGCTGGCCACCCTGGCTGTGATGATTGTAGACCCCGAGTGTCCCCCCAAGGTTGTATCATGGTACATATTTATAGCTGATATTGGAGTGTTATGTTGTTTCCCACCACTAGTTTTCCTTTCCTGAACAAGCAATCGTCCCGCCATTTGTACTGAGGGTGAGTAGCTTGGTCCCTTGTTAAGTTTTGGATGATGGATTGAATCTTGCTATCCTCATTCCAAGATCTTTTGATATCAGCTACTAAAGGAATCAACATTGTGGACAAGGCCAAGGCCAAGGCCTGAAGCACATTACTGGTGACTCTAGAAAGAGCCTCTGCTTCCATATTTTCTTTTCCCTTCTAAAATTCAATTTCATAATCGAAGCCCAGCAATTTAGTCAACCATAAATGTTGAGAGGGAGAAGATAGCTTTTGGTCTAGCAAATACTTAAGACTCACATGGTCGGTTCTGATTTTGAAAGTCCTACCCCATAGGTACTGCTTGCACTTGGTTACTGCTTGCAGGCTTGCAGAATGGCTAACATTTCCCTTTTGTAGGTAGATAACCCCTGCTGCCTTGGCCCCAACGCCTTACTGATGTATACTATAGGATGCCCCTCTTGCATTAAGACTGCCCCAATGCCTAACCCTGATGCATCTGTCTCAATGATAAAAGGCTTGCTCATGTCGGGTAAAGATAAAACTAGAGGATTAATCATTGTTTTCTTCAAGGTTTCAAAAGCCAAAGTAGCCTCCTGGTTCCAACCCATAACGTCCTTTTTAAGAAGTTTGGTGAGGGGTCTACAAATAAGGCCATACCCCTTTATAAATTTTTTATAATACACCGTGAGCCCTAGGAACCCTCGTAATTGTTTGATGTTCTGAGGCAATGGCCACTTCTTATCGTTTGTAGTTTCTCAGGTTCAGTAGCCACTCTTTCCTTAGAGATGACATGACCCAAATACTCCACCTTGTCATCACCAAAGACGTACTTGCTCTCCTTCGCTACTAGTTGGTGTGTCTTGAGTATTGCAAAAACTATATGCAAATGCTTCATGTGTTTTGTGTATATCTTGTTGTAAATTAGAATATCGTCAAAAAATACTAGAGCAAAACTCCTCAATTAAGCTCTAAACACTTCATTCATCAAGCTTTGAAAGGTAGCAGGGGCGTTAGTAAGACCGAAGGGCATCACTAAAAACTCGTAGTGTCTGTTGTGTGTCCTGAAGGCTGTTTTGTGGATGTCCTTGGAGCTCATCTGAATTTGGTGGCAGCCGGAGCGTAAATCCAGTTTGGAGAACATTGCTGCACCTGCTAACTCTTTCAGTAGTTCTTCAATTAAAGGAATGGGAAATTTATTTTTGATTGTTAACTTGTTGAGGGCCCTATAGTCGACACACAACCTTCATGTAAGGTCTTTTTTCTTCACGAGCATGACTGGGGATGCAAAAAGACTGTGGCTAGGTTGGACTGTTCCAGCACTAACCATTTCTGAGATCATTCCTTCTACCATATCTTTCTGTAGACTAGAATACCTGTACAACCAGGGATTGATAGGTTGGGCTCCCTCCTTCAATGGAATGGTGTGATTTTCGGGTCTATTAGGGGGTAACCCTGTCAATGGAGTGAATATATCCTGGTAGAGATTGAGTAGATTTTGTAGGACTTCTTTTTTTTCTTTGTTGAGATTCTGCCACATTAGCAATGCCTTTGCCCCCTTTGTTTCCTGAACCAGTGATAAACTACAGAGTTTAACACACGCTATTCCACTACTGTTGTCCAGTAATCCACTCATTTGTCTATATTGGACTAATTGTAACTTCATCGGCTCATTTCCCTTTAAGGTCACTCGCTGTTCTTGCCAAAAGAAACTCATCCACATACTCTTATAGTTGCACACAATTTCTCCAAGGGTAGCCAACCATTGAACACCTAAGATCATATCACAGGCATCCAATTCTATCAAAAAGACATCGGTCACAAAATAATTACCTTGCATCTTCCATCTGAAGTTTTTGCATATGGACGAGCATAACATTTTCCCCTCATTGGCTGTCTTAATTGTTACTGGATTAATAGGGATTTGTTTACACTGTAATTTGTTGGCAACCTCAACATTCATGAAGTTATGTGTGCTCCTAGAATCTATCAAAATAAAAATAGGTAGTTTATGCAACCTTCATGTCACCTTAAGAGTGTAACAGATTGGAACCCCTTCTAAGGCATTTATGGAAATGTGCGATTCCATACCTTCTAATTCCTCCATCTCCCTCATAGACTCTATTGCACTGTCCTTGTTCTCCTCCTCATCTCCCACGAAGCAAATAAAGTAAAGCCTTTTTGTTCTACATTTGTGCCCTAGAGTGAACCTGTCGTCACACCAAAAACACAAACCTTTTGCCCTTCGTTCTTCCATTTTAATACTCCTAAGAGTTCGGGTTGGTCTTCTTGTAGGCTGAGTAGTAACTTGTTTTTGAGGGGTGGGTAGTAACCCTAGTAATTTAGAGGGTGGTGTATCGTGGGAATTATAAGTTTTGTAGAAGGATGGTTGTTGAGCTGTCCTGTTGTTGCTGTTAACTAGTAGGGTGGTGTGTTTGATTGACTGTTTCTGTAGTTTCTTATATAGGTTAGTGTTCTCTTGTAGGCGGGACAAGTTATAGGCTTGTTTAAGGGATTTTGGTTCAAACATCTTAACCAAATTTTTTATTTTTGTTTCTAGTCCACCTAAAAAGAAGATCAAGGCATACATTTCATCAATTTCTGCACGATTCCACAGGATGTCAAAGTCCTTGATGTAAACTTCCAACTCGCCCTCTTGTTTCAAATCTTTGAGTTCTTCTAGAGGGTCCTTATGGCCTCCAAACATCCTATAAATGGCTTCAACATATTCATTCCAAGTGACTACCCTGTCACCATTGTTGCGCATGAAGTTTTGATACCAATACAGCGCCATGTCATCAAAATAATAAAAGGCTAGTTTGAGTTTTTTAGCGTCAGGTACTTCTTCTATCTCAAAATATTGGTTGCATTTATACAACCATTTGTGGACGTCTTCCCCTTCGAAAGAAAGAAAATCACGCCTAGGCTTATGGAAGTTGTAGTGTCCCCCATACTGCCAGTCGTTCCTGCCTAACATTCCTTCTAAACTGTTACGTGAGTGCTCCTGGTTAGAGCTTGTCTCCCCTATAGGGAATTGCAGCTTCTGCAATAGTGTATTCTGTTGAAGGGAAATACCTAAAATGAGCTCCTCCAACCTTAAAAGTCTGGTGTCGCTGGACAGCTGTTGTTGCCCTTGTTGTTCAAGCAATCTGGCCATTTTGTCATTCCATTGAGCTTGTTCCAAGTTAGTTGTTGCTACCGCCCTTTCCAACTTCTTCATTTCTTAGGACTTTGTGTCATGAGCCATTGTTAAGGTCTGAAGATATAGGCTCTGATACCACTTGGTGAAGGAACAATTGTTTTGAGAAAAAAAAAATAACAGATGTAAGGAAGAAAGGAGCAAAAGGATGAATAATAGGAGAGAAAACAAGGGTGTAGAAGGGATGATAGAATAACTTGTTCTAGATTTTTTATTGATATCTCTATTCTGTTGCAACTGCCCTTGTATACAGGCAGAAATAAAAAATGAGAGCAGGATCTCATGCCTTCTAGATTATAATATATAAAAATAACACGTATTAAGTAAAGTAAAGCTCAAGTAAGTAAAACGGTGTATATCCTGGTAATGGTAACTTCTCTTTTAAATGTGTTTCTCCTGTTGAACTTCTCATATATACCTTAACTGCAACGAAGATCATGTAGCGGTCAAACTGCCATCCTATAGGCCTTCGCAATTACACTGGTGACACAAGTGTAACTGCTTCTTCGAACTGTTAACCACCTTGAAATGATCGAGTGAAAATGTATGAATTCCCAATCAAACATGGAATATACAGTTGATTTAATATAATATAATATCATTCTTAGCTGGGACAACTATAACATGAATCCATTGCCGTTTAGTTGGTCAGGATATTCGTGTCTGACCTTCAAGTCCCGGCAACGGAATTTTTAACTCACTGAGGCAACTTCATATCCCACTTCAATTGATCTTCACTGTGGGACGTTAGTGTTGAGAAATGAAATCCGTAAAAGGGCATTAAATGCAGGAGCTTAACGTGATCAGCACTTCTTTGATACCTTGCTTTAGCCCTATACCTTCTCTCCTTTTCCCAAATTTCTCCAAATTATTCAGTACGGTATATGAAGATTGAACTTTCGTGTCTTGTTGGCATAGAAGCTGCCCTTTAAATATAAGGATGAGGAGGGAACGATATACAAGTGAGATGTAGCAACATTCAACTGCAGCAGGAGGTTTTGCTCTCATTCCATTATCGAAGTTTCAAACAAAGGATTAATTTGCAATATTTACAGACAGATTGTGCCGTAAAGTCCTCTTTTGATATTAACTTTAAGAAAACAAAACAACCCTCATTAATTGTAGTTGCTTCAATGTCTGTCTTGAAGTCAGCCTGTACCACTCGTGTTTGTTTCAGGGCCCTTCACATGTTCCATTTGAGTACTCTTCGACTGTGTGACTGTATGTTCCATTCAATAACCTGTTTGTGCTGGTGGAATTTGAATAAGGGGAGGATGCGGAAACAGGACTGCCTCGTGAGTACCGGTTCTGTGCGGCTGTGCTACTTCTTGTGGCCTTGGAACGAGCCTTCCTACCCTGAATGGAAGACGCAAAGCACATCAATGTGTAAAACAGAAATCCGATACAAACATCTTAAGCATAAAAAAAGGTTTTCATAGAGTGAAAATTGGAGAATTCTTGTAAGCGTAATACTGGCCAAGATACTTGCCAGATATTATACTGAACCATGACATGAGAAAGAAAAGTTATAATAAAAAATAATAATAAGACAGCCAAGCATGTTAGCAGTCAAAGGCTCACCTTTCCCATGCACTTCTCCAGATGAGGAGCAAATCTTCCAGCCACAATTGGTCTCCCGCAATTCATGCAGTCAAAAACTTCATTTGCAACACACGGATGAGTTTGTCCGAAAATGTCTACCACATACTTGCCATTGGTTTCACCACTATTACTAGGATCAGCTACTGTAGCACGCGCTTGTGCTGACAACCTCAATTCTTCTTCCTCTTCCTCCAAATTGCGATCAAGACCCAGTCTTGCCACCCGATGACACTCAGAGGCAACATCAACAATAATGGAATCGAGGAGATCCCCAAAAAACTGGGATGAAAGCTGTAATAAAAACATCACAACCATCAAAAACATAGACTAGAATTTTATAAGAAAAGGCATGTCAGAAAGAACATTTGAGAAGAGCCATATAAGCGGTAAGAGTGATAGGTCATGGACGGTTCATTTCCAGGGGAACACATGATTCCTTAGCAAAGAACAAACAGAGCAGGAGGGAATAAATCTCAACATCTTTAACCGGGAGACATCCACATCTTATTCCTCCATTGTTTTAACTAAATAATTCTCCACAGAGAATGGTGAGAATTCAACTTACACCATAAGTTCCTTCCTTACTTCCATTTCTTATAAAGGTTTTAACTAGGAATCGTTTTCAACAAGGAGCAATAAAACGCAAAGCTGCATTGCAATCACGACGGTGCGATGTATTATATGCCTCTACGGTCTCACATTATCACACGATCGCGAGTATTAACTATTAACAACCAGACAATTGTACCAGCAGCGTCTCTGTATAGAATTTCACTTGGAACAAAAGAAAGACGCAATGATCAAATCCCATCAATAATAACACAGCTCTTCAGAAACAATATCTTGTATTAACAAGAACTCGTAAAATAATCACTGACAGATTACCCTGACATTAAAATCACCGATAAAAGAATGGTCTAATTCAGTAAAAAAATTTCGCGAGTTTTTTTCAAGAAAAATGAATACCTGCATATGAGGAGACATGTTATCCTCGTTTGGCACAGACATGGACCTTTAAGCAAAGCCCAATTACTATGATGCAAAATCTTCACTACCTAGCAAAAAAGAATACAGAATCATCAAGCCTAGTTTCTTCACACAAGATCTAAAATTAAAAAAAAAAAAATTACGATAACCTGCTACAGGTGTTGGTTTATCACTCCCTAATTACAGATTGGCACAAGTAACTCAATTAATTAGCTAAAAATCTGGAAACTCACAATAAAAAATTAAAGTCATAAAGGCATTGCAATGTATAAACACGGAATTGAAATAGCTATGACTTACAGATCGAAACGACGTAGCGTTTACGGATTTACGGAGAAAGAGAGGGATTCTGCTTGTTCCTACTCGGGTGGTGCTAATTTTGGTTTGGATTTGCAGGGAGAGAGAGTTGGTTGGGATCTTCTGCTTCGCGCGACTCACAGAAGACCAGCCATGGCTCGCCACTGTTTACGAATCCACATTTTCGACGTAATTACAGATATATCCCTAGCTTTAGACATAAAGATATATCGTCCCCTATAGTTTTAGAAACTACAATAACAGTCTAAACTCATTGTATTGTTATAAAACTCTAAACATTGTGGCATAAATATACCGTGCATTTCATATTTTATTATAGACTCACTGTTTAATTTTTTTTTTTGGTCCCTAAACTTTGTTTCACATGTATCTTTTTTAGGTCAAATTAAAGGACAATTGAATTTTGTTTATTAATGACAAAATTAAAAGATAGAGGACCAAAATAGAAAAAGCATCACAAATTGATGATGGTTTCAAAGTTCTCATAAAAATTTATTTTAGTCTTCAAACTTTATAAATCATACTCATTAAGTCCTTCAATGTAACACCCTATAATTTCTACACGTAAAATAACTTCTTTAAGCCTTGAACTCAAAATATCAAGGTAATTTTTTTAAAAAAGAACAAAACCATTACGATTTATTCCTTATACTTTAATCTTTCTTCATTAAACTACAGTATAAAGAATCGAACAACCTACAAAAATAGTGTTTATAATAATTTCTACTTTCCAGTTCTTAAGGATTCAATATATATAATATTCAAAACCAATTATAATTTGATAATCAAAAACTTAGTTTATGCATCATTTCTTATTAACATATACATATATCACACTTATCAACTTAACCTTTTTTAATTTTGCTACTTACATCCATTCCATTATTCGAACCCTTCATACCGGATTTATATAGATATATTTCTATGCATTCATCATGTCATCCAATAAACAAATTTTTTTCTATCCACATGTTAATAGGCACAACATTATCAATATAAAAAGAAATATCACGAACACTCATTCCCTTATAAATAGAAATAATATCATATACTTTTTAGCGATTCAACTTTTACACTCAACAATTTAAATTTCTTGTTTTTTATACTCTGGTTGATTTCAATTGCATTATCATGTTTTTTGACTTGTCATGTTATATTAACATTATTACCTCGACGTTAACATATTTGCACGCCTCCAATTCAAAACATATTTAAAGTTTACTTCACCTTTCAGTTTAATGCTCCATTACATCACATGATTGAAATATTAATACATTTATTTTCCTTGTATGCCCGGGTTTGAAGCAAATTCTCTTCTTATAACTTTATAATTTTAGCTATAATTTTTGTTGTTCTTTTTGTGTTAAATAACATGGTTGGCAGTCATATTCCAACACATGATCACTATCATCGCCAATGGAACGTCATTATACCACTAATACAACCACAATTTATTTTCTTATCACATTTATTGTCAAGTTAATTTTTATCATATTAAAAACATATTAATAGATATATATTTTATAATCTCATACATGCACACAGAGAACAATTCCAAATCATGTAACATATACTCTAGTAACACAAGGTCAAACACATCATATACATATTTTTAACAATTTTAAATAACCATTACTTCTGTTGTTAGTGACATTTATCTATTTGTCCTTTTTATGTCATATATTCTTATAACAATTCCCTCTATAAACCAAAAAAGGTTGTCCCTAAAACATCCTCAAGTTATGCCACGCAAGTCATTTAAATTAATTTTTATATTCACTTTATTATATTATCACAACAATCACAAAGCTTTCTATACAAAAATCAATATAATACAACCTTACTTATATTTTACTTGACTTTCTAAAATAGTCATGCATCTAATCCTTTTTTGTTATCTCTAAGTCATTCTTTATGTTATAACATCATCTTCCTCGTCATAAAGATCATCCTTCTTATCAGTATTTAAGTTTGCTAAATCATCTATCTTTTCATGCATTCTTCTCAGGTGATACAATCTTTGTCTTTATCTTTCACAAATATATTTATTAATTCAATGATCTACATCATGAACTCAATCACAAGATTCTTATTAATCCAGCATTTAATACCATAAACACAATTTACCATTTTTATGTAACAATTGGGTTTTACCCAACATTTCATTAACAATCTGACAAGTCATTCATCTAAATAATATTAATTCCACACAAGTTTATTTAAATCAAATTACATATTATGTTCATCAATCAAATTGATATACCCATCATTTACCAATTTGTACGATATGTGTAGGCAGTGGATGGTCAGTCCATTGACAGTGGTTGTTTTTTCTCTTTTCTTTTATTTTTCTCTCTCCTTCCCCAAAAAGCACACCTTGGTCCTTTTTTTTTAGTATTGGAATTTTAATCCTTATTATTTTGATTTTTTATTTTTATTCTTGACCACTTTATGAATTTTTTGTTTGTTTTCAATTTACTTATTCGATTAAAATTTCTTGTATATTATTTCTTTCTATTTGATTATTATTCTTTTGATTTCTATTTTTTTCTCTAGCCCTTTTGTTAAAGTTTTATTAGCTTTTAATTTCATCATTCAATCAAAGCTCATAATGTATTAGTTTTTCTAATATGGTCCTTATTCTTTTAAATTTTTTTTTTGTTAAAGTTCTTTCTCTTTTTAAATTAACCCTCCAATAAAAAAAATTGGTTGTCCTTTAATTTATTTTTTATTTTGATTTTCACTCTCATTTTTTTAATTGTAATTTTTTGTTTTAGATATTTTCTTGTAATTGATTTTTTTTTCTGGTTTAATCCTTCAGCGTATGATTTGTTGGAAATTGGGTTTTGTGTTTTTTTTATTTATTTATGGTGCTTCTAGTCTAATGACCTGTGTCACGTGTTTTAAAAGTTAATGAGTGTAAACATCTTTTTTTTACTCATTTTCCTTTACAATCTCATGTTTCGACATTAATGTTTTTCAAAAGATTTGGGCTATAACCCGAGTCGTTTATTTTTCTTATTTATTTGAAACGTGTTTGCGACACCTAGATTATCATTGTCTGTTTTTTCACCGATGCTTTTTTAATATATATTTTCCTTTTAGAATATTTTTTAATTAATGTTTCAATTAATTTTCATTCTCTATGATTTTTTTTTAGCTTAGTTAACTTTTTTTTACTAGAGGTTTTTTCTTAGTTATTTTGCATGTGTTTTATTTTTTAAGATATTATTCGGTTTTATCTATAAATATTTTTTTTATGTTTTATTTAGATCAAATCTATTTGTAAAAATAAAAAAATATTTATTTTTATATGATATTTATAATGTGTGCATTTTGTATAATATTGTTTTTTCTCTTTTGTTTTATTCAATCAATCTCATGTGTGTGTATGTTTTTATTATTATTTGATTGAATAAAATTTTGATTTTGATAAACAAATTCGATAAACACAACCGAGTAAATATTTTATTTTATAAGATCAAATATCTTGATTTACATCTATCTACTAATTTTTCTAGTTTCTTTTTTAATAATCATTAATATATATATTTTTTATTTTTTTATATAATTCATTCTTAATTTATCTAATAAAATGTTCACATGAGTTTTTCAAAATATACTTATAATTTTTTTTTATGTTAAATGCATGTATATTTAATTTTTTTTATTGAAAAATAAAACACTTGCGGCGGAATGAGTGTTAGGTAGCCTGTTTGGGAGTGTGGTTACAGTTGATTTTCAAATTATTTTTCATTCATAAATTTATCAAAATAATTTTTGTTATCAATATATCAAAATAATCTAAAAATATTAAAATATATTAATTTAAAAAAATAAAAAAATTAATTTTTTTTTAAAATATTATTAAAACACAAAATGAAATAGATTTTTAACCCAACAGCTCGTCTCTTTGCACGAGGCAGTGGATGATAGATAAGCAACTGAGGTTTCTTGCATGAGGCTGTGGTTGATGTCATCATAAGCAAACGAGATTAGATGAGACAAGTCGCTGAAATCAATCAATACAAGTAAGAGGAAAGATCAGCCTTACACGTGTGTAAATTAAAGGGATTGTTATACAGTCCATTGATTTTTTTTTTGTATAGTTTATTATTATTATTATTATTATTATTGAATCAAGATGTTAAATTTAATCGTGTATGCTATGTTCTTTGTGTGTGTGTGTAGATGAACAAAGATTAAATTAGATTGAAGATTCAAAAATATAAAAGTCATTCAGATGAATAATCTACGTGGATATATGATTAAACTGATTAATTATTGAAAATCAAGATGTAAAAAAGATTATAATTATTGATCTTATAAGAGTTTCTTTCAATTAGATTGAAGATTAAAAAATATAAAAGAAAAGGGACATGCAAATTGGAGAAATATTAAAAAGATATCGAAAGAGAGTTGATCGAACAAGAATAAAATCTTCCATGGATGGGATAAATCTATAAAATTGGTCAATACCATGATAAATCAAAGCTCTCCTTAAAAGAAATGCAAAAATATTAAAATCAGAAAAAAAATAAATCATGATGAGGTTTGGGAGATATGAATTTAAAATTTTATATCTAAAAACTTTAAATCAAAATTTTATTTTGATTCACATTAGAAGGCTGAAGGTACAGTTTTTATATAATTATTGGTGAAAAATTCTGTCCAGTAATTTGATGAATGGCGCAAAACCCAGTAATTTTGTCCTAGGAGAAAACTTTGGACGCTTGCACATGACATGGGAAGCAACCTACCACGAAGGTACACGAGCTTGACTCCGAGCCCAGCCTTTCCAAGCCCAAGTCTTTATGTTTTTTTTTTTTTTTTATATATATATATATATATATATAAAACTTATTAAATAAATCAATTTATATTAAATTAATTCTTATATGATTTAATTAATAACTGTAAGGATTCAAGTTCAAAAAAAAAAAAAAAAAAACTTTGATGTCTTAGCATTCCTTTTTACATTTTAAAAAAATTAGCTGGGCCCATTGTGTGATAAAATATACTAGAATATCTCTGAGATATTATTATTGATAAAGATTTAAAAAACGGTGGAATTGTCCCCTAGTCTATTGGATTATTTTCATAAATCCTTGAGAGGTTTAATTCTCATAAATCATATAGTCAAGATTTGATGACTTTTTTTTGTTTTTTTATCGAGATATAAAAATGAATTTAACCCTAATACATAGAAGTTGATCATCACCCTTTAAATAAAAAATAATAAAAAAATAATAATCACATTTTAAGAATTTGAGATAATTAAAAGCGTAATTATAGTTGTTTTTTAAATTATTTTTTATTTAAAAATATATTTAAATAATTTTTTTTAAGTTTTTAATTTTTTTTATATTAACACTTAAAAATTATTTAAAAATATCGAAAAAATATTAATTTAAAAAAAAATAATTTAAATTTTTAAAAAATATAAAAATAAATAGAACATTAACATCGCAAAATATATATTAAAATGTAATTTTACTTTTTTGGAACTAGGCTCCGTTTGTTTGCTGGAAAGTAGTTTCTTTATGGAAAGTAAATTCCGGGGAAAGTGAATTCTGAGAAAATATTTTTCGATAATTGGTAGTGTAATGAAAAATGAGCTGGAAAATAACTTATTAATATTTTATTTTTCTCAAATTTATTAAAATAATAAGAAACAAATCTTATAAATTAAAAAGTTGAATGAGAATGAAGTTGAAAAAAAATATATAATTTTATAAATTATCTCAAATAAAATAAATAATAATCAAAATAATAGAGATTAAATCTATTTTTTTTAAAAAAAATAAAAGATGAAAAAATTAAAATAATAATAATCAACATTTTATAATTTATTTCAAATAAAATAAGTAACAATTAAAAGAATAATGACCAAATTTGATAGATAAAAAATTTCAATAAAAAAATGATAAGGAAAAAGCAAATAGCAATTATAAAAATAAGAACCAAAGTTAATATAAAAATAAAATTTTAAGAGATGAAATTGAAAAAAAAATATTCAAAACAAAATATATATAGAAATCAAAAGTTTGAGGATCAAATTTGATATAATTAGCAAATAATAACATTTCTAAATTTTTCACAACTTCCAGAAAGTGTTTTCCCCCCAAATTTTTCAGGAAAACACTTTCCTGAAAACCAAGCCAAAATTTTTTTTTACTGGAAAGTGTTTTCCATTGACCAACTTTCCTACTGACAAACAAACATAAGAAAGTTTGGAAAGTGATTTCTTGGAAACCACTTTCCGGAAAATAAACACAGTTAAAGGGAAAACACTTTTCTAAAAACCAAGTCAAATTTTTCTTTAACTAAAATTGACTAGAAAGTGTTATCCGTTGACCGGAAAATGTTTTTCGTTGACCGGAAAATATTTTTTGTTGACCAACTTTTCTAATAACAAATAAACACAGGAAAGTTTAAAAAATAATTTCTCAAAAACTACTTTTTAAAAAATAAACATGTAAAAGAAAAGATTGTTTAACTAGCCACTAAGTAGTAAGCTGAAGATCAAAGAAATCTACCACTGTCTCGTTACTTGTAAGAGGGATAATTAATTTGTTTTTTTTTTTTTTTTTGTTTATCCTGAGTAAACAAGTTAACAAACCATAAATTAATAATTGGAAACCGGAGATTATTGGAGACAGCATCTGACAAGCATCATATAAATGGGCCACGCCAAGTATTCTCAGCACGTTCATTTTACATGTGACTATTGTCCGCCATGTTGTTTATTTTTACTTTTTAAAAATATTTTTTTAAAAAAATATTATTTTAATATATTTTTAAATTAAAAATATTTTAAAAACTAATTATTACCACAATTTCATACACATCAATAAACAAGATATAAAACATGAAAATTGCATAACACAACGCTCGTACAAGTGACCTTCGGATATTTTAGCTTTAGAAAATTGGATTTAATGTGAGATGTCCATGATTATAATTCTAAAAATAGATTTGGTGGTTAAATAAATTTACTTTCTGAGTTAAAACTTTACTGTCATGTTAATGAAAGCTTTTTATTTTTATTTTTATTTTTATTAATATTATTGATATAATAATATTATTATTTTTAATATATTTTTTGGTTAGAAATATATTAAAATATATTTTTAATTTTTTAATTTTTATTATTATTAACACATAAAAATAAAAAAACTCAAAAACCCAGTTAGATTACAGTGCAAACAGGACCATATGAATGTAGTGACTACATTCTTAATATCAGTAAGAAAATAGTACTAGTTAATACATAATTTAATTAAAAAATACTTTGAAATTATAAGTTGTTTAAATTAAATATTTAGACATTTTAAAAACCCTCTCATTTCTCAAAGAAAAAAAGAGGAACCTGCTACAATACCCATAGAATTCCCATCTTATCTTATCTGCATCGCATCGGGGTAAAAAGAAAAAGGGGGCTTACTTGCACCGAAAACATTAGGGAACTGCCATACATGATGCAAATGTTGAAATTTTCATGGATCCGCACCAGCAACTCTCTGGGCTTTGAGGTAACTCCGGACCAATCTACAGTCCCTGCTGTCCATGACTGTAGATTTATCTGGAGCCATAAGAAACGGTGAATACAATGACAGTCGAATTTCTCCGTCTAAAAGCAACACACCACGACAGCGAGAGGATGGCGACAAAAAGAACAAGACCATGTCAATCACCCCCTCCCTCCCTTCAAGGAACTCCCGTGGGAGAAGGAACTAGGTAAGTTTTGTTACTTAGGTAGAATGGCGTTATAAAACCAGTAATATAGTAGAAAACAAATCACGTTTCCTTAAGTAGTTGGGTTTGTAGCAGAGAAGTCAAACATTTCATATGTGCCCTTCACAGAGAAGAATCGGTGCTATAAGATATGAAAACTCCATGGGTATCCCCAAAACCACAAATCTCTCCGTCACCAGCCATGGTCCCAATTTATGCACCGCAAGAACAAAGAGAGCCTCCTTTGTCACATGACAAGTATTTTGCCTTACATGGTGGAATACTGATGCTTGTTCTTGTTGGCTTCTTCTCCATCTTCCTCATATCGCTTGTACTAGTTCATTGTCTCAGGCGAAGTAGAACTCCTGAGTCAGGAGATGACGATGATGAAGACTCCACCATGCAGAGAAGTTTTTGCTTTTTTCCGCTGAGGAAACGGAGGAGGATTGCTACATGACGGTACTGTTGCACAAGATCAAGTGCCACTGCGGTGTAAGTGATCACGACATCACGAAAGGATAGAAAATTCCTTGAGAATATTAATTTTTGAGGAACATCGCTAGCTTGTGGCTGTGAGTTCTATTTATTCTTGTGTACATAGCTTGCAATTTGCATACGCTTATATGTGTGTCCTAATTGAACCAGTATATATGTAATAGTTGGAGCTTTTTGGTTATTTTGCTTTTCCAGTTTTTGCAATGAACAATCAGAGAACACCCACTTTGTGCAAAGCTATAACAAATCTAGGTGTGGCACAGCCGCCATTTTTTTCTCTATCTTAGAACCACTGATCTCCAGCAAAACCATAGCTGCATAGATTGTGCTTTTTATGATTTATACATCTCATAAATTTGATGCCAAGACTCCAAAATTAAAGGAGGGGAAAGATACGGACAGGGTTGAGAAACCCAAGAGCAGTAGAGGGACACAGAATTATTCTTCACCGACTCCTTTTCATGAATAGCAGCGGATATCGGTTGGGTTGGTCGTATAGCTCCACGTGTCCGCTTGTTAAATACCCTAATTTTACATGTGGATCAAACACAAAATATAAATGTATTATTATAAAAATCTCTTTAAATTTACAACAATCCCTCACATATTTTCTTTTAAAATTGAAATATTTTTATATATTAAAGTTATATTTTTTTAGACTATCAACCAAATCATATAAATAATGAGATTTAACTTACAGAATTATTAAAAATTTCCTCAACCAATCAGCTTCATTTTCTATTGATTCGAAAACTATAAATTTTGATTTCATGATGGATCGAGCAATTAAATTTTGCTTGGATAATTTTCAAGACACTACACCACTACAAAAAATAAAAATATAGCCACTAGTGGATTTAATTTAACCTGAATATAAAATTCAATTAATATCATTATATCATTCTAATACAAAGAGAAATCCAATATATAGGATATCATAGTCCAAGACATCTCTCAAGTATTTCATTAGTTGAACTATTGTCATTCAATGCTAATAATTGAAATTTTTTATATATCTACTCAATCTACACACAATGTATGTTATATCAAGTTGAGTGAAGTTCATTAGATGTATCAGACTCCTAATAATCCAAGCATACTCAAGGTGAGTAACAACTACACCTTTATTTTATTTTTATTTTATGATGCATCTAGCATATTCAAGCTAGATGCATCATAAAAAGTATTCAAAGGTGTCACGTTAAAGTGACCAAACTTTTTGAGAAGTTTCTCTACATAATGTTCTTGTGTTAGCATTATACCATTGTTTCTCTTTATATTTTTAACATCTAATATTACACTAGCTTCACTGATATCTTTCATATCGAATTTAAAAGCTAAGAAATGTTTAGTGCTATGGACGACATTCATGCCACTACAAAAAACAAGCATATCATCTACATATAAACTAATGATCACATATTTATTATCAATAGACTTAGTATACACACATTTATCCAGACTAACAAAAAAAAAAATCATTTTAAACAACTTGATCAAATTTCTCATGTCAATGTTTAGGAGCTTGCTTTAAGCTATATAAAGATTTTTTTCAACTTACAAACTTTATAATTTTGACCAGGAACTATACAACCTTCGTGTTATAGCATATATATCTCTTCTTCTAGATCACCATTTAAAAAAAGCAGCTTTAAAATCCATTTGATGTATAAAGAGGTTATAAATAGAAACTAAAGCAATTAAAACTCAAATTGAAGAAATTCTAGTCAAGTGAAAAGTTATCAAAATAATCCACATTTTGTTTTTAAGTAAAACCCTTTACAACTAATCTTGCTTTGTATTTATCCATAGAACAATCAGAAAAATATTTTCTTTTAAAAATTCATTTACAACCAATAGGCTTTGCACCTGGGGGCAAATCAACAATCTCCCAAGTTTAATTTTGTAAAAGCGAATCAATTTCAACTTTACTTCTTTTCAAAAAACAAAAAATTCAGAAAAAGAGATAGCTTCAGAGTAGTTCACTGGATCCTTATTTATAAGATAAGTGAAAAAAATCATTTTCAAAAGAAGTTTCTTTCCTTTGTTTCTTACTCCTACTCACTTTCTCAATGTGAGTTTTATTAACTCTATTATCATTATCAGATACATGTGAAATCTTTTCATTTAATGGATAAATGTGTTTAAAGAATTTTGTATTTTTTGTTTCAATAATAGTATTATAATCTAGCACATCATTCTTCAAAACTAAAAACCAATATAACTAATAAAAATACAATTAGAAGTTTTTGAACCTATCTTTCTCTTTTTTGGTCCAGGCAATATAACATTAGCTAGACACCTGTATGCTTTAAGATATTTTCATTTAAGAGAATATCCTTTCCATAATTTATAAGGTGTTAAACTAGTTTTTTTTTTTTTAAGGGATTCTATTTTATAAATGACATAAAGATAAATTATCAGGTGTTGAAGACTAACTAGCATAATATCATAATTTATTTTTAAGTTATATTTTTTCTTTTAGTTACCCTATTAGACTCGGGTGAATAAGGTGGAGTAACTTCATATATTATACATTTCCTTTCACAATAATCATTCATTAGAACATACTCACCTCCTCTATTATATCTAACTCGTTTGATTTTTTTATTTAATTGGTTTTCTACTTGTACTTTATATAATAAGAACATGTTATAAACTTTATCTTTGCTTATAAACAGGTAAAGTTTTGTATATTTTAAAAAATCATCTATGAAGTTCACATAATATTTCTCACATCCTCTAGTCATGCTTGTTTTAAATCTTCTAAGTTTGTGTGTATTAAGCTAAGTAATTCAATTTCTCTTTTAATAAATGTACATGTTTTCTTAGTAATTTTAGCTTCAATACATATTTTATATTTATTCATAGATGAAGAATTTAAGCTAGAAATTAAACCGAGAGAATTAATTTTCTTAAGATAAGATAAACTAACATGTCCTAATTTAACATGCTATAAATCAATAGAGTCAAGCAAGTAGAAGAAGATGCATTTTCATTCATTTCATTAACAACATTAAGTACAAAAAGTCCATGGTGACAAAATCCTTTCCCCATAAATACATTGTTCTTAGTCATTATAATCTTGTCAGATTCAAATGATACTTTCATCCTGAATTTTCCTAACAAAGTCACAAAGACCAAATTTGCTCTTATATTAGGAACATGAAGCACCTCATTCAAAGCCAATGTTTTGCTCGAAGTCAATTTGAGAAGGACTCTTCCTTTTCCAAGTACATTTGTAGTTTTTAAGTCTCCAAGATAAACCACTTCTTCCCCATCCTTAAAAGATGTATATGTGGAGAATAATTCTTTATTTGCATGTATATGCCTAGAAGCACCAGATTCTACCACCCAATTTTTCTCATTGGTCACCATATTGACTTGAGAAACAATCGCAACCATGATGTCTTCTTTTTTAACCTTGTTGACCTTAGTTTTAAGATGATTGTTGTTTCTCTTTCTATTTCTATTTTGGCATTGAAGTACATGGTGGCTAGGTTTGTCACACACAAAACATTTTCCTTTCTTCTTAAAATGATTAGGTTTGGGTTTGAATATATTGGTATTGTTACCAATAGACTTATTATTATTAAATTTATGCTCATACCTTTTTTTTATATGAACTCATTTCTACTAAGTTTGCTTTGGTAGTCATCTCATTCTTCCTAGTAGCTTGCAACTCCTTTATATTTGTGTCTTCAATGATGAAGTGTGTGATAAGATCAATCAAAGATAATTATCTATGCTTATGCTTAAATTATTGCTTATAGTCGCTCCATAAATTGAGTAGTTTTTTGATCAATATTCCATCAACGAATCCTTCATAAAGGTTGATATTTTTAACTTTCATATCCTTTAACAGTTTATGATATTCGTTAATTTGAGTTTTGATATCTTTGTTATCCACCATTTTCTATTGATAAAATTTTTCAATGATCAATTTTTGTTTTCCTATATCTTTAGCAGTATACTCTGTCACCATATTGCTCCAAATCTCATTCGCTTTCTTATAGTTGCAATATACATCAAATAACTCATTGGAGAGAGTGCTTAAAATGAAGTGTCTACTGCTTTAACATTGTCATGGGTCTTGGGATCAATTAGAACCCAAACAACTCCATGCATGACAAGGACACTAAAGATCCTTTCTTGCCACCTTCTAAAGTTTTCTCCAACAAAAACCTCAATCTTTGAAATATCAGGGAATGAATTAGCTAATGACATAGTAGTAGTAGCAGCAGTAGAAGAGTTGGCGACAAGAGAGATGGCAGCGACAAAGTTCTTAACAACAATGTTGCTGATGTAGCAATGTTATTGATAATAATGTTTCCATTCATGTTACTAAATTATCCTTAAGATTGTTGTAATAAAATACAATGAAAAATAGAAACAAAATATAACTTGAGGCGTGTACAAACACTATCCTTAATGATATTTTCTCAACATAAGACTATCCTTCAAGATTTAACAAGTTCCTCCTCTAAAACGAGAATTACACAAACAACTAAACCAAGATCAAAATGAAATATAAGCAAGCTAAAGGTTGCTAACATGTAACAACTAGATATAAAATAAATTTAAAAATTAAAAAGTTGTTACAATAGTTAAAAAATAAAAGAGGTGTTAGGAAATTAAAGAGTTGTAGTTGTTAAAAAGGTTTGTAAAATAAAAAAGTTAGGATTTTGTGACTGTTAAAAAATTAATTCCAAGTATTTAAAAAATTATGGCTTCAGTTTAACGGCCAAAAACAAATTATTGTTCGAGATAAAAGGTTCAGAAAGGCGTTGCCTTGCATGCGCGAGGGGGGGATCAGAAGTTTTTGCATGAGTCCACTATCCTTTCCTTGTTGGTTACTATCCCATATCAAAATTCACTTTATAAACACTAGATAAATGTTTTATTTTTTCCAATATGAGATAAAAACCTTTTGAAATCTACAACATTTACATGATAATTTTTATGCATACATCTTGTTCTAAAATTTGACAAAAGATATTGCTCCTTGCTCTACTAATAATACAACTTCTTTACAAAAATTATAATTCATCTTAAACTTTAACTTTCACCAATTGAATCTTAAAAGACTATCACCTTTTTATGTTACAAAAATAAAATAATATAAGAAAAAAATTAAAAAGACTAACAAGCATGTGATATATGAATGGAAAGAGGTGAGAAAAATTGTTTCCTTAGATATTAACTTTTTTTTTTTTTTTTTATTTGTGTTAAACATGAGTGATGAGTAAGAGTATTATATATTTATTTATGGTGAAAATAAATACACATGAGTGTGTGATAATAAATTCATCAATTATAAATTAAAAAATTAATATTTGTTGGACAACAAATCAACTCAAATGGAACACCAAATAGAAAAATAAATTAAAACTGTAACCCTGAGCTCGAGCTTTATGTTTTTCTAGCTATATATTCCATGTTTTAGCAAGAGAAAAGAAATATTTTTTTCTCAACACAAAAACTATATTTCAATTCACTCTCCATACAATTTATTTGTATGTAAAACCCTAAACTAACTTAAGCATAGGAGGTTTATTTTACATGTAACATCCACTTTTTAGCCTAAAATCATAAGCGAAGAAAGCTAAGTACAACAAAGATTTTCTAAAGTTTTTTCTCAACTTCATCACTAGCGTTGTTTATGAAAACCTGTTCATTGCCTTTCAACTTCTACAAAAAGTTTTCCGTGACTATCAAGACTCTAATATATGAGAGAGTAACTTATCTCCCCACATAGACTCCAGTTCCCATATGTATCCAATAATTTTTTCAATAAGTGCAAGTAGTTAACATTGTTGTTTGTGCCATAGAGGAACAATTTTGTTCTCTTTAGTACAACTAATAGAAAATTCAACCCACAATACTAGGTGCACAAAGACAATACCAATTTCAGGAAGAAACTACACAATACAGCATGTCAAATAGGCACCATAACCCAACTCTTCAAATAAGACAACACTCCATAGAATATCCAAGCCACCAACATGCCTATCTCCATCAATCTTCTTTTAAGTCTTAGTTTTCTCGTTTGTATGCTCCTTACCACAAGAGTCCTAGGTATGATGTGCACGAGATAACACAAGAGTCTTAGTTTTCTCGTTTGTATGCTCCTTACCACAAGAGTCCTAGGTATGATGTGCACGAGATAACACAAATCCTAACTTTTACATACCATTCCTATCAAATAAAAAAGTCTTTACTTTGTTATAAAGTGTTACACACTCATCTCACCAAGGATTGTATTGCTACTAAAGCCAACTTAGATAGCTATGATAGCCTTACAAACTCGAGGGGGCATGTACAAAACATCAAAAACATCTTAAAGTTATTGACAATATAAAATGACACCATGTGCAAGATTTTCCCTACAACTTTCCTTGGATCTGCTAGGCTGTAATATCATAACCTTAAACCTAGCTCCATCTTAGGTATTTTCAATCTCTGTGTAAAGCACATCTCTTGTTTTAGTACCAACATTCCCGTAGTACCAACATTCCCGTAAAAAAAAAATCACAACAGAGCTCTTTGTCATCATATAACGAGATGATGAAAACATAAGAGCATAATTTTAGAGATTCAATGCGAAAATGCTGAACATGAAGGATCTACTTAAGCCCATCGCCACCAAAGCTCTAATCAATAGAGTTTACAATTATTCCTTATAGGAAAGGTTACAAACACTCATTAACAAAAATCTTCTAAGCATTAAACACGTGATAAAAAATTACATCAGGGTGGAAGAAGCTAACATGACCAGACAAGGTTACCCATACTTCCACACTCAAGAAGAGTCTCCACCATACCATTAACCTTTAATGAAAACATCTAAAAGAAGCACATTCATGATCATTTGACATTCTCTAAACTCGTGACCACACCTCTTATAACAACACGTATTGTATGTAGACTGCAATAAAGGAAAAAAAAACGTCTTGCAACACCCACCTCTAATAAAAACTGGTTTATACATAAGGAATCCCAATAAGTTTTATCTCTTTCATCGTGATCATGGACACAACACTGAAAAGTGCCATGTACTCATGAATGATATAGAAAGATTGATCTTCAAAGGATACCTTTAAGAATTCGTGAAGAAGGAGAGATAATTTGAACAAACAAAAAATAATCCTCGTGATGTAAAACATCGAATAAGAAAAAAATTCATACATTGTATCTTTATGATCTTTTGAATAAAAAAATAGTGCATCTCCGTGTCTCCAAACACGAAAGGTCTCTAGGTAATAATCCTATTGCATGATGTGCTAAGATGCAGGCTATAATTGCCAGATCTTCAACTGAATCTAAGTATAGATGTTTAGCTTATACTGTCGCTGAATTATTATAGCCTCACATGCTCTTTAACGACTTACAAATTCCTCTGTTTCACCATGGAGAAGTCTCCATTAATCTTCATTATATTGTTAGGTCCCCATAACCAATTTTCTCCATGTTCCCGTGACCAATTTTCTTCAAATCCCTATGACCACCGTCTCTAAGTCCATATGACCAATTGTCTTCAGGTCCCGTAACTAACTTTCTCTAATTCCCTACAACTATTGTCTCCAAAAAGACAATGAATCTTTCTCTACAAAACATTAACAATAACTTTCAAGAATTCAAACAATCGGCAAACATTTAAGGGCATGCCCATACAAGTAATATTTTTATGCTAGAATACACTATAGGCATTTTCTTCCTCTCTATAGCTAGTTAAAGTCATCCAAATATGTATATTCACAAGATTTTAGGGGGCAAATGATAATACAAAAACTATATATATTTAAGCTTGGTTAGGCAGCCCAACTAAGCCTTGCCTTAAGCTCGATTAGACGGCCCAACCAAGCCTCACCTTAAGCTTGGATAGGACATGATTCAATTGAGCTATTTTGTTTCGATTAGGTTGCGACTCAACAAAGCCACCCTTCTCTCTTTCTCCCCCCTCCCTCTTTTTCTCTATTTTCCCTTGGTTAGGCCCAACTGAGCTCGACCATTGATCTCACCGAGCTAGCTCACCTTAATTTACTATTCATGAATAATACTTTTTCACTTGTATATATCAACATATTTTTCTAGTTATTTTTATTTTTTCCAGCTATATATTACATGTGTTTAGCAAGAGAAAAAAAAAGATTTTTTTTATCTCAACAACACAAACTACATTTTAATTCACTCTTTATACAATTTATTTGCATATAAAGCCCTAAACTAACTTAAGCATCAAAGATTTATTTTGCAGGAAACACCCACCTTCCAACTAAAATTATCCGTGAAGAAAGCTTGAGTTCAAAGAAAATTTTTGAAGTTTTTTCTAGCTCCATTACTTTGCAATGATTCAATGCTTTATCGGATATGCCATGCTTATCGGTTTCTTGGTTCTAAGAGGATGAGAATTACAGGCACATAAAAAAGGATAAAAAATCACAGGATATTATGAGCCTTGACATTTGAAACCGAAGACTTACCAAACCATTGGGCCTAGATGATAGAGCCTCCCGCCACGAGTGTCATGGCAACCGGCAACATCAAAACGACAAACCACATGTCTTATCCTCAAGGCTACCAATCTCTCAAAAATGGCTCCAAAAAACCCTAACCCGCCATCGACGGCCTCAACAAGAAGATATTGCCCCCCATCATAGACAGTACGCCGTAAGTGCTCTGATATTGCTACTTGTTCTTGTTGGCATCTTCTCCATCTATTAATTGTATTGCTTCCTTGCCTCAAGCGCACTAGAGATACTGAAAGAGGAATCAGTATATGGAGACACCAGGATGCAGCGGAATTATATTCTTTTATTTCCAATGAAACAGAGAAGGATAGCTGGTGATGCTCAAAGAAATGTCATTGCATCGCAAGAATTCGACTGGCGAGAAGTTCCCTTGATACTTGATAGGAGGTTCCTGTTTGTCTTTCCATGGAGGTTTCTAATCCAATGTTCTGCTTTGAATCCAGTAATTGGACACCCGTTTTTTCTCCCTTGAGAAGCTATTATTGTGTTGGTGTCACTTTTCGGTAACGCTCCCTAATATACTGTTAGCCAAGGATGAAGGACTTGGACACCAATTTTGGATACATATTTTGCTCGACATCAGTTATCGACGTCCCTTTCCAGAATATCTCGACAAGGAAGTTGCATTGGCGTCGCAGCTTTGACGCTACAAGTTGGCAAAGAAACCGCACCAACTGGAGCCTGCTTGAATTGAAATGCGCTCTAAACCCTGTTAGATTTGATTTTGAAGCATTTACCAAATTAAAAGTAAAAAAAAAAAAAATCCGAAGAGAACCATATAAAGTGGCTTTTCACTTTATCAAAGGCACTCGTACTTCAAGAACTGGCACCTTAGTCTATGTTATTTGTGAAAGCTTCACTTGCTCACTACAGCAATGTGCGTTTGATCATGGGGAAAAAATTCAAGTACAATAACTCCTATTAAAGCATTAGTTGGAATCCTTCGTGAAAAATCAAAGCAACAAGGGCATACCAAACAATTGCAGAATCGCACCAGTACTCGAACCCCCTAAAAGTACCACATTAGCATTTATAGAACCATGAAATTGAGGTATAGATAGTTTATTGAATAAACAGTTGAACTGAACCATAAATCAAAGGTTTCATATTTGAATTGTCCGAGAGTTCCATTTGAAAAATAAATGCATAAATATACAGTGAAATTGGTTTTCTACGAGGATCTCTAGTCGGTAGGGTAAGTGGACGAGACTGCTTACAAGCATTGAGTTCACTAGTTGAGGACTAAAACCCAGGAAGCAGCCATTTTTTCACCACGCTAGGCTGAGGAGGCTCGTAAGAATCGGGAAGCATTGGCAGATACGATTTTTGACCATTGACACTTGACACACATAATACACATAGTATGAATGTGCCAAAACTAAGAATGCTATCTCACAAGCAAGCAACAATTCTTGACATCAGAAAACAAGGTTCCCCAACAACAGAGAAGTTAGGGTAACTGTTAGGTTATCATCAAGCTCTGTACTTATGGGGAGTGATTCCACAAAACTCGAGGCAAGGGAGACAATCAAGAAACCTAATATCATTTCCCAGCTTTTCTGAACATACCCGAATGCGGAGAAATAAAACATAAACCTGTCACGATATTACATGATCACTAACCAACCTACAACATTATGCAGCAGTTCAAAAAGCATCATAAAAAGTTATGAGATGAGACAAGATTGAGTAAGACTTACCCAAGAGACGCCAAGAAACCAGCCAGGGCCATTGCAACACTACCAGCTATAGACTTGTTTCTGTTGTATGGGATTTTCTGACTTCCCAAACGCCTTCCCACAATATCTGCAATCCCTGGAAAAAAAAAATAGAGTAGTTTTTAGCCACAGTACAAAAATAAAGGCTCAAGAATTTTTATTCCTCCATGCACTAAAGCTTAAATCAGCAAGAAGTCAAGTTAAATGATAAAGCAAAGAAAGTAGATTGCTCAGTTAAAAATACCATCTCCAGCACACAAGTTGCATATTGCTGCAATTGCAACCGGGGAAGTCCTCCAATAGACAACACAAGCCACGGTAATTGTCAGGGCATAGTACAATGGTCCCTTAAGAAGTTCCCTGATGAACAGAGGAAACTGAGGTGGTCAAATTGAGAAGTCTCGTAAAGAAACAACCAAAGAATACCATGCTGTATCAACCTCCAAAAAAGTAAAGGATCACTTAGAGAAAGAGAAGTGTTTGTTCAGAAACTTTTATCTAAGATAGAAAAATAAGCGCCCACTTAGAAGTGATCTTCATAACAAATAACTCACTTTAAAATAACTATAAGAACATTCCAGTCCATCAAATCAAATACAATCATAAGACACAGGAACAAAGTAGGAGTAAATTGCGCACTTTGATCAGTTCAAAGCAAAAGGGATATCTCCGGGTGGAATAGTGTTCAATATGACAAGAAAAAGCTCTTAACAGCTCATGTGTATTCCTGGAGTTTTTTAATGATGTTTTAACATTATTCCTCCAGGTGGGATCAATAATGAGAAGGGAGCCACTGCTATGCAAGAGGATGTAATTTAACACATGAAAACTCGACGAATTTTATATACAGAGTTGTAAGTTGTAACCTGCGGTCTCCAAATCTGCTCATTGATTTCACCGTGGCTTCATCTTTCCACATTCCAGATCCAATAAGAAGCATTCGTATTATATTAAGACCAGGAATACAAGCTGCCAGAAGTGCTCCCCGGTGTCCAGAACTGCAATAATTTGTAATAGCTGTTTCACGGGGCAGATTTATAGTAATATTATGCCAAGCTTCTCTAGTCATAAAATTACCTGAACATTGGCCAGCACAGCATGAAAACTAACCCGATGCTTATATGTATAAGCTTCCTATTCAGTTTCTAAACAAGAAAAGAAAAGGGACAATCAACCTCTAATTAGCTGGACAAGATGGGAGATTTCAAACGGAAAATTCAGAGAGGATTAAGATTCAATGCCGCATTTCAAGAAACATGTTTGATTCATAGACAAAATATCCTATGAAGCAAATAAATGAATATAACCCTCTAAGAATCCATCAAAAAGCAGAAGTTTTTAAAATTTATATTAAGCTTTTTAATCAAAATTTGATGCAACGAGTCAGGTATTGTTTATCCTTACTTAGATCAAGCTAAAACTAAAGCAGGAATAACCTGGTCAAGACCAGGTTTTGGGGTTTCTTTCTATGGTTGAAGAAACGCGAAAATAACACCGGCTGACACAACGGCCGCGCAAAGATGAGAGCAACTGGGTTGCTACCACTCCACATTGCAGCAGCCCGCAAGAGTTTTACTTGTTTTAGTCTACTCTTAAGGCCTAATTGACAACAAAAGTTTGGCTTTTGTTTTTGTCTCTTCTCCACCTTACAAACAGCTACATTTCTTTCTTTTTGTTAGGCACGATCGCATCACTTCCTCTTTATTTTTATTTTTTTAAAAAAAAGAGTTGCGCGAGCATTTTTAGGTCTCATAAAAATTACGCGAGAGAGAGGAGGTAAATTAAGACCTGGTCAAAGATATGTCGTTTAGCAGTTTCTTCAAATGAACGAAGGAAGGAGAGGGCGATGATACCGGATAAACCGGTGGCTATCAAATCGGAGACAACGGGATTCTGATGAAGCATGGCTACTGCTGCCCTTGTTGTTGGATCTCCTCCGTGCTCTTTGCTGTCCCTGAAATCCGACCCTAAATCTTGTACAACCGTTGATGATAGTGTGACAAGAAGTGAAAACGAAAGCGGTCTTGAAGGTAGAGACAGGTCTGTTATGAGGATAAAATCGATAAAATCGAAGAGAGGGAGAGTGGAAAGAGCAGGAAGCAGCTCACCACATTTTGCTTTGGTGGTTCGCGGAATTAATTTCGGGCATGTCTGCGAGTGCAGTCTAATCGCCTATTAAATTTTTTGTTTTTTTTTTTAAATATAATAATATAAAAATAAATTTAAAAACATAAAAAATATTTTATTAAATAAAAAAATATTTTAAAAAACATACTTTGTTTTAACAAAAAATCACTATCATGTAAGGATCGACCACCAACATTATTATTAACCTTTCAGTAAATAATCTGGTGGTAAAAAATTATAATTAAAAAATTTATTTTCAGTAAATAATCTGATGGTAAAAAATTATAATTAAAAAATTTATTTTTTTATGTTCTCAAATTCAAACTTTGTAGTTGTTAATATAATAACTACTAAAAATTTATATAATTATTAATTTTAAGGTTTAAAGGATAAGTCGAGTTATGTGTAAGCTGTGGAATATCTAAGTTAATAATAATAAAAAAAACCATAATTTATTACATTATTATATATATACAGGATTGCACTTGAATTTTAAGTTTTATACATTAGTCCTGATGACCGCCTCTCAGTATCATTGGATTGAAAACTACAGGAGAGAAAAATAAAATCTATGCGTGTAGGAGAACGAGATTCTCATGTTAGGGTTTTAAAAAAATGTCATTTTTACAAAAAAAAAAAAAAAACAATTATGAAGTTTTTTTTTTATTATTATTGTCTTGTAAGTGTTTAATTTATTATACTTAATAATAAGTGGAATGTATTTGATATTATGTTACATAATATTTTAAAATGTTTTTATTTTAAAACACTTTTTTTTGGTAAAGATATTCTGCAAGATGGGCTTGGTTAGTGATGGTAAATGAGATGAGGCAGTCCATTAAAAGGACGGGCTGTTGGGCTGCTCTCACTTGAGTGACGTAAGAAAGATTACGGAGAGCGTGTTTCTTTATTTTGGGCCTTTTGAAAAAAACTTTAATAATTGAGCCCTTTTATGACAGTACAATTTTGGGCAAGCTTTTTCCTACGATACATTAATAATTCTTGAAAAAACTATCAATCACTTGGAAAATTAAGAAACAAATTGAACAGTTAAAACATATTCTCTTAATTTATTTCATTTTCATGTTATTTCATTTTTTACATTTGTGTGTGCGTGTATCATTCAATGCATTGATATTATTTTTAAATCATCAATTTTTTTTAATGAAATTCTTAAAAATCTGATTCCTCTAGTCGACGATTTAAACATGTAATAAATTCGTACTGCTGGTCGCTAACATGTTTTCTCTTGTTGTATATGCATATATCCAGGCGAAGGTGGCAACCACAGGTCCTAAAGTTATTCATCAAAGTGAGGAACTGAAGAAGGAAAGAGACCTAATAAAGCAATACTTTATCCTGAATCAATGTCAATACCCAGATCTTTTAAAGACAATGTCATCCGGCCGCTAATTATCCATTTATTATGAATTTGAACTTGAACCAGCCTAGATATTATTTTTTAAAGAAAATTCTTTTTGCAGCTGAAATATATAGAGGAAAACAAAGCACAAGTGTGTATAGACTGAAGCAACTGATCCATTTCCCACAACAGCAAGAAGTTATGTTGGCTGCTTGGGAAAATAGGATCGAGCGGCAGATGGTGATGATCCAAACATGTTTCAATTTTCCTTGGAACAGATGGCTTATATGACCTCAAAACAAGGTGTAGCTTTGATTAATTGATTGCTATCCAACATTTTTTGCGAGAAAAAAAAGGTTATTACGTGCTAATATTCAACAAGTTTTAAGAGTTTAATTTCCCAAAGGATCGAATGTACTCGGAAGTGATGGCAGAAAGATGGTCCTTGAGTTTAAATCTTCGAGAGCTGTAATTTAAAAAATTTATAACGTCGCAAAAGAAAAACAATTTATACTCAATACTGTTATGTAATGGGATTCACATAAATAAGTATATATGGACCTCACATTTTCATAAAGCATATGTTCATGAACCTAGCCGTATTGTTGTTGCATGCTATCCCCTCTTGTATATTGCTCGAGTGGCATTGAAGAATATTGATGAATAAGATTTTCTGAACTGAATATGTAGCAAGAAATGGAGAAATTAAGTTTATGTACACAGACAATGCAATGAAGAACAACTTCAAAAGTTTTATTGGTATATAAATAATTTCACAACTAACGATTAAAGAAAATCTACAAAAAAATTGACTTTAGTGCACTCCATAAAAGTTGTAACGTGTGATCAACAATTGGAGGAGTAAGAATGACTAATAAATAATTAAGTGCATGATTAAGAGTTTAAGTGGTGGCAAATAATATAAATGTAGGAGCTGGCAATACAAAGCTATATATGTCCTAAACTTGTGTTAGAAAATAATATAAATTATATCATAGGATATCACCTAACAACTAAGCTATTGGATTGAGTTGGTTCTTTAACATGGTATCAGAGCCTTGATGACCAAGCAGTCACGAGTTCGAATACCATCATCCCTATTTATTTGATAAAAATTAAAAACAAGATAATGTATACTTGTGCAAGTTTCAAGCCTAAAGGACTTTCACTTAAGGGAGGTGTTAGATAATAATATAAATCATATAATGAGACATAATCTAACAGCTTAGGTTATTGGATTGAATTAATTATTTAATAACTTGTAAATGGAGTGGAATGCTACCTTATTGAAGTTCATAATAAAAATCTTTTTTACTAATTTGATTATAATATATATATCATAGGCACTGGAAGATTTTCATGATGACATACCCAATTTACAGTTTAATCAAACCTAAACAATTTTTAAAATTAAATCAGGATGTATCCAACATTTTTTATAACTTCAATTTAACTCTTAATTAACATGCTATAGATTATCAATTGATTAATCATGTACCTTTTTAATTTCATCAATTTTATCTCGGATATAATCTACATTAGACAAGTCATCTCCTCATTGATGATGTTAATCGCAGTTAATTTTTTTTCTTATTTATACATGATATTTAAGTGATTTCATTAAATACGCGAAAATAAATCTCAATTTATCATAAATGACACTTTTAACACGAAGTCATAGTAAATTCCCCCCACTTCTTATTTTATACAAGCAAGTGAAAGTGAAACGAGATTTATTATGATTTGAAGCTAAAATTGCCATTTAGGACATTTTAGGACCTACTTTTGTTGTCTTGACTAAAAAGCTTAATGTGCCTGTGCTTATTAAATGAGATTTCCTAATGAACAATGGAATGGATTGATGGAGGGATGATACAGTCTAACATCGATTACATTTTGAATAAAATTGATAAAAGAAAAAAGTTGGAAATTTAATTGATAATGAGGTAATTTTTAGGACTTAAATTGAAGTTTTTTCTTGTTATTTTTTTTTCCCCATCAAAAGGATCAAAAGATCTTGAATTACAATGTAGGGTATGTATATAACCTTCCTCCATTGTATATATAACAACACATAAAATAGTCATTGGGACTTCAACCTATTTTATTATAAAGAAACTATCAAAATACAAAACTCTAGTCTAGACCAATCCTATTATGTGTGTCCAATAATGTAATATCTTTGAAGGACACGAGTATCGACATTTAGAATGGCAACCAATTACCGAATATTTATGTACAAATTGCTTTGTTTCTATGTATCAACATATTTTTTAAAATTAATTTTCAGTCAAGTTTAAAGTCTAAAGAAAAAGATAACTCAATTATAGATGGGTAGAGCTTGCGTTCATATTCAATATCCATAAGTTTGGTAGAATATCAAGCTCAAATGATATAGATCTAGTTCGCTTCCAAGTCTAACATTCTTTGATGTATTTATGAGCTAAACCTAATTGAGCATAAATTTTGTGAGTTGCCAGACACAATTTCTTTGGGTCAGTTAAGTGTTAAGTACAAGCTGACATGGATCTGACGAGCTACTAGATCCAGCATTATTGGGTTTAGCTACGCATCGAGCCTAAGTGGACATGAGTTTGTTGAGCCGTCAAACTCAATGTTCTTAGATTCATCTACATGCTAAGTCCAGGTGGATATGAGTCTGGCGGTAGGGCTTAGTTACGTACTGAGCACAAGGGAATGTGGATTTGGTGAGTTGTTGAACTCAATGTTTTGGGGTTCAACTACATGTTGACCTAAGTTAACATAAGTCTGACGAGCTGTAAGACCTAACGCCCTAGAGCTTGGTTGTACTCAAAGCCTATTTAGGCATGGGTCTGATGACCCTCTCGACCCATCAACCCATCAACATTGGGCTTGGTTGTATGCCAAGCCCAATTAATCATGAGTTTGGCTTGCCATACCCATTAATCATGGGCTTAATAGTGTGCCAAATACAAAGGGTTAAAGGTCTGGAGATCATTATAAATTCCATATTGTGCCATAATGCTCTATTTATTTATTTTAAGAACTTTTAACATAAAATATTAATGTCAGGGATATTTGTCCCCCTTCACTCATAGGTGTATAAAAAATCTCTTAATGACCTAACATATTTTCATCTCATTAATATATATATATATATATATATATATCCTTTATTAATATTGTATAAGAGATATTTATCTCTCATTAATATGTTAGGTCATTAAGAGATTTTTTATACACCTATGAGTGAAGGGGGACAAATATCCCTGACATTAATATTTTATGTTAAAAGTTCTTAAAATAAATAAATAGAGCATTATGGCACAATATGGAATTTATAATGATCTCCAGACCTTTAACCCTTTGTATTTGGCACACTATTAAGCCCATGATTAATGGGTATGGCGAGCCAATCCACTCCAACAAAAATGACAAGGCTCGGAGGCTATAAATATCCCATGAATCATTCAGGGGAAGGATTCATAATTTTTATTTTCTAAACATTAATATTTTTAAATCTTATAGCATTTATCATACTAAAATCAGAAAAAAAAAAAAAACATTTTTGTTCTTGGAATTTAAAGCTAATTCTCTTATTTATTGCAATCTCTTACTTAAAAGTTACCAACTTGATCATTTTAAAGTCTTTAAACCCCATAAAAATAAATTGTTTTGCAAGTATTAGGTATTCTACTACCAACCATCAATTTCTTGAATTTTTTAAAATAAAATATTAACATGAATATATATAGCTATCCATTATCAAAACACTACAAAAATCACTCATAAACATATTGAATTTTAGAAAATCATCGCTTTTGTTTTTAATTAAATAAGAACTTGAGTTTATTTGGTTGATAATTAAAAAGCCCAAACCACTAATTAGAACATTTAATATTCATTAATTTTTTTTTCCCTCAACGTTTACCCTGCTTCAAGAATTTAAAGCAAAGATTATCAGAGAGTTTATCCAAGTTTAAAAGTAAGCCTAACCCAAGACTAATAATCGGAAAAGTCAAAGAAGGTGGCAGCAAAGCCATGATTATTTCTCGAGAACAGGGCTAGCTTCATATTTTGTCAATCAATGAAAACTATTTAGACTTCTAAAAATAAAATTTCTGATTTATTGCATGTTGATCAAACCCTTTTCATTTCACTGCTATTGCGTCAGAAGCTTATTGAATTTTGTGATTTTTTCCTTTAATCTATATATATTTTTTCTTATATATTGATGGTTCATGGTTTTTTTAAAATATTTTTTATTTAAAAACTATTATATGAAAGTCATAATTTAAAATATGATTATATATTTCTGTGTGCTTAAATTTCAAGTTAGGTCATAATGTGTCTACGCCTAGCTTCAAGTTAGGTCATGACGCGTCTAAGCCCAACTCCTCTTAAGTTCAGCCTATAGTTGAACCCAAATACACCCGGGTTTTAGTGTATAACTGAACCCAACTCCTTTTAGGTTCAGCCTATAACTGAACTAAATAACACTTGGGTTCAGTGTGCAAGCTGAACCCACATACAACTAGGTTCAGTGTATAGCTAAAAAAGTAACCCCACTCTAAGTCTTTCATATTCTGGGCTTGAGCTAGTGATTATGATACCCATCATATCTCATTAATTACAAACAAACAGTTTATGCTTATATTAATGAGATGTGATGTCATGAATAATGGAATAATATTATTTTATTATTACGAGATTACATCTCTATCCCTCATATATCGTATGAAGCAAGTTAAGACATGTAATATAAAATGAAGCTTGAGTACATAGAAAAAATGTTTGAAACTTTATGCTCTCAGACATAAACACATTCCTTCTCTTCTTTCTTTACATCTACATCCTCTTCTACATCTCTTTTTTCTATATCTTCATAAAAACTCATTAATACCTTCATTAATATTTTTTTATCACACAAAATCCCTCGAATTGACTTGATCTTCGGAGGGTCCCCCAACAACATCCTCTTAGGATCTCTAAGGGATTTTGTGCAGATATTCGTTCAGGATAAGATTTACAACCCTCGAAGATATCCGTTAAAAAGGAAGCGAATACAGTTTAAAAATGAAAATCATAGAACATACTGGAATGATCTAAAGGAACTTTAGGAATAATTCTTTTTAAAATATTTCTTTGTAATTTTATAGCCTCATAGGAATAATTCCTTTTAGAATATTTCTTTGTAATTTTATAGCCTCATCTCTCTCTCTCTCTCTCTCTCTCTCTCTCTCTCTCTCTCACACACACACACACACACACACACACACACACACACACACACATTGCAGCATGGGAAAAAGGATTTAACAAAGGAAAAAAAGAAAGAACTATCTGATTACGGGGAGTGGTAAGCAGAGAGGTTTTCCGAATTCTCTTCCTTGAATAATTCCTTCCGTATATGGCTGTATAAATATCTGTTATATATTGGAGAGAGATGCTACTGTCATACTTAGTACATACTACAACGATAATTCTGTCCCTGTTCCCATGCAAGAAGGAAAAAGATAAAAAATCCTATTTACCAATTTCTCATTTCAAAGCATATTGGTGTGGCCCATGTGAATGCCTAGATAAGCAAACAAAGCTACTGTATATCTTGAATTTGTCCGCTTCTATTTTTAAGAAAAAACCATGTCACTGTTCTCAGTTTCAATGCGAGCCACTAGCCTAGACTAAGGAACTATCTGCAAGAAATTAAGAAGAGCTAGCTAAAACTTATATGTAACTAATTGCATCAGTATTTTGGAAATGAATAGCATAAATGCGTGGAAAGTAGTTGACAATGCCTGATATCGCAGTACACAACATTAATCTATAATTTGCACCAGTCCTCTTGTACAAGTACCACCAAGATCTCACTTTGAATTCTCAAATTCACATAGTCAGATCCAGGGTACTTGCCAGTTCTGGATACTTTGATGGCATGCTTAGATATATAGAATTGCTTTCTTTTGTTGAAGTAGAAGATAAAGAAAGAGATAAATTGCTGCCCTCGTCTTCCTCATCCCACGATAAACTTCTCCTGACTTCCTTTTCTTTCGATCTTGTGGAAAGCGAGAGACTTAAATCAAGATCATCAGCCTTCCTTTTAGCCTTGTTGCTTTTTTCCGCACTAAAGCTCCACTTTGTCTCTAAGCTGATTGATTCATTAGTGTCTCCTCCTCTTTTAGAAAACTGGGCTGCAAAAGAGGGCTGTTTTGTGGTTGAACTTACTTGGCCTTGGATCGAATTGCCATTGTACATCGGCTGATGAGATTCAGTATCCAGGAATTCTTGCTTTAGCTTTCTACATTGGTCGGTGAAAGTCGAGTTGTTGCACGTATGGAAAGGTCCACGCCTTGTGCTCGAGCCAATTTCTCCATTGATCCTCTCAGAAATTGAATTATAAAATCCAGCTTCACTTCTAATATGCATGTTATCTGGTACCGGTACAGAAGGACTGGTGATCCAGTTTCCATGTCCAGTACTTCTGGAAACGCTTCTGCTCCTAGTGTGAAAAAAGAATCAGAAATTCATAAATTTAAGCCCAAAAGGAACCCAAATTCAATTTTGAAGGGTAAGAAATTATCTGTACGTATTCAAGTTTGATCAGTACCTGAAATCAGAACTACGATTGTGATCAATATTTGGAAGCACAGAGTGTTGCCAAAAGTTGTGAGAGAAGTAGCCCGAACTACCAGTAAGATCTCCCCTACTGTTTATAACTGTCAATTCATGAACGGCGATAGTTCTGAGAATTAGGAGCTCATATATACATATTGACAACTAAGAAACAAACCCTAATATCTTAATCCATTATAAGATATACAAAGGACAAAATCTGTACCTTGACCTTGACCTTGATCATCGATCTTCTTGCTCCGGTACATCTGCTTCCGAAAACCAAAAAAATAGGAAAAATGAAATTAAGTTATGGAATCAATCATCTAATTAAAAGTCTCAGAGTCCAATTATAAATTAATCATGTGATTAGTACTAGGACAGTGATTATATATAAACTAGTTATCCTTTTTACAATTACCTGCAGGTGGCTCTTGACATGAGCAATACTTAGCCCATTGGTGTTCATTAGTTGCAACACTAGTTTCGGGGTTGCCCCTGTATATACCAAACAGATAGATGACAAAGTTAACCAATAAAATTATTTTCTTGAAACAAGAACATAGAGGTTCACAGAAAAATCATGAACGAGAAGCTGAGAATTTGAAGATCTTACTCTCATAGCCACCAAGTCTCTCGACAGCTTGAACAAAGCAAAGATGAAGATCAGGAGTCCATCTTAGCCTAGGCACCTTAGATCTTACATATGGCCTTACCCCACTAGAGCTAGCTTTCTCGCTCTCATCCACAATGCTATTGCTCGAGCTTGCGCTATTTTTAGTCTTACTTTCATTATCTCCTTCCCCGTCCTTGCTCTTGCCTGAGGCATCCATCATCAAACCATCACCTTTCTGATCACTTCCCAGCTTCATAATTCAATATATCTTGGAGCTGTGAGGAAGACAACGAGAGAAGTTTCTATATATATTAGAGAAATTATGATTGACTCCAAAAATAATCACAAACAGTTAGCCATCATGAACTTCTGGGTTCCGATAATTCCTCTACTTGAACTTTTCTCTTCGATCATCATTAATATTTCAAAGAGAGTTTACATATCCAACAGAAAGGAGAATCCAAGCTGACATAGCTAAGATAAATCCATCTGAAATGGTGGTATATGCCAAACCCTAACTTTCAAAAGTCACAGCACACATATACTTTTTCTACTCCACTACCCTCTATAATATTATATGCACGCACACACCATTAATGAGTAGTCATACATGTGATGCTATTTATGTATGGGATGGGCCATCATTCATGTAATGCTAACCATACGGGTTTGGTAAAAGTTAGAACTGATACGTAAAAAAAAATCTTTATGGAAGGGAAACAATTGCATGATGTAAACTTCGAAGGATTCTAATACAATGACTGGGCCAGCATTATCTTGCGCAAGCGCGTGGTAAGCACGTCTAACATTTTCTAATCCTTACAACATCGATCAATTGCATGGTAAAATGTAATAAAATGTAGTTACCGAGGAAATGTTTGCCATTTGCTTCTAATGTTACTTAATTATAAGTCCTTTATGCAATTTTTTGTTTTGTTTTTGTTGCCTGCCCTTACGGTTGGAAGAGAAAATAACACATAATAGGCTTTATAGCTGTTCGGCAATATGATAAGAGTTTTTCTAAAAGTATTTTTAATTAAAAATATAATAAAATAATATTTTTTAAAAATTTAAAAATTTTATTTTTAACATATCAAAATAATCTAAACTCCACAGCAAGAAGCAGGTTACCATGTTAGTAATTAAAATGCAAATGGAAAGAGTCAGGCGCATGCATGGGGAAGCTGGAAGACGAGCCCATGATTCCTGCTGTCGGTATTCACGGATTTGTCTTTGCCTGTATTTATCATATGACCATCCCACGTAACAACAAGACTTGTATTTTTGGCTTCTCCAAGGATTCCTCAACCTCTATGTGTCTGAAGTTTTTAATATTCTGCCCCCGAAAATTCATCAGATTCAATGCTGTTTTCTAATCCAACCGAGGTAAGGTTCGTGATCTCGATCTCTGGCACAAACATTCATAGAATTCTATAAAGGTCGGGGGTGTATCTAGTAGCATTGAGCAGAAAAAAAAATTGGTAAACAAATGTTGAATTTATCGAAAGACATTAATATAATGAAAATAAAAAATTTAATTTTAAGGATTTATTAGATGGAACTACAGTAATTGGTTCAAGACTGTGTTATCATATATTACAAGTTATCCAAATATCTAATTTCTAACAATAATATACATGAACTACTAGTAAAAAATATCTTAAATCTTTTTAGAAGAAAAAAATTATTATACATTTGAGTGTTAGCTTTTTTTTTTTCTTTTTTTTACGTTTAGGTGTTTCTATATTGTATTGTTGTGTTATCATGTGCAGAAAATAAAAGACATGATATAAAATCTAAATACTTTATAAATAATAAAATATCAATTTGCCCCTTAAATGATATCTCTCTCTCTCTCTCTCTCTCTCTCTCTCACACACACACACACACACACACACACACACACACACACACATATATATATATATATATATATATTCTTTAGGATGATTTTATAAAGTTATTCAATCAAGTCCCTACTTGATTTTTTCTAGGTCTAGAATTATAATCCTATGTATTAATTACATTCTAGTCCTTAATTTTTAAAATTTATTTACAATCAAGTCGTATTTGATTAATCATCCCATTTTAGTTTCTCACCAATAGTTTTTATGTGTGTGATTCATCATTAAGTTCCGTAATAAGTTGGTTCAAATATAAATCACAATTATAAATAAAATAGGATAAAATAGGTTAAATAATTTAATTTATTGTCAATCCAACAATTGATTGATTTCTATTTAAAGATCAAGTAAAATATCTAGAAACATGTTATGATCTCCTAAATAATAGAAAAATCATAAATGGTTTAACTTAACCTCTCAATGACCAGTTTCTCAGTGTAATTATTATCTTTTCATCAAGAATATTTCAATTTAGATATTATAGCATGGGGTATATTTTCTTTATTAAATCATTTTTGTTCTCAACACTATATAGTCATTAATTATTTTAATAAGATATTAAACTCTTTTAAAATTTCATTCAACCTTGACCAATGATTTTATAATCAATATTATTTGAGAGCATATAAAATATTTTCTTAATTCATTTAGGGTGATGAATCTTCTCTTGATTACTCAAATATCTTTATATAGTTTATATTATACCTAATAGTTTTTCGTTTGTTACCTTTGATCAGAATAACATGTGGTCATAATCAAAATATAATATTTTTATAAAAGATAACTTAGTAATCTCAAGTCTAAAGATCACTTACATAACTATCACGTGATAGGTGATCTCTTCATATAAATTTTTTTTATGTACGTGTTAGTTCAGTGTATTATATCATTTAACAAGCATCTACATATTAGTTTTTGGTATTTCTCATACCTTAATTTATAAGAGCAATTGTTTTTTTATATAAAATAATAAACATAATATGCACAGGTCTTAATTTAATATTCTTAGTCATTGAATCAATTTATGCCTTATTGGCCAATTCTTATAATAATCCATTCGGTTCTAAGAATTAAACGTCAATTAATTTTTTTTTTCTCACATATTCCTTGGTCGATTTAGAAAACCTAATTAATTAACCAAACACAGATAGATAGCAGAACTTGATTTATGCCTACCAAGTCATCACAAAATCACAGCCATGTCAATAACATAAACATTGAGCTCTTACAAACATACTTCAAAGGACTGGGCTTTTGTAGTGATCAAGAGGTCGTCCATAGACTTCAGTCTTTCACGTGAAGAACATAAAAATTGTTTTGCTTGTTTTTTCTGTTCATTGAGACTTGAGAAGATTCGATCAGTGAAGTGCGAAGGTCAACTCCCGGCAATTTATCGCATTATTTTATCTGTTGCAGGCCTCCAAAAACGTAAATATTTTATTGCATGAGAAGACGTAACCCTACTAATGCGGATCGAACCGTTATTCCAGAATGAGCATGTTTGTCTTCTTTCTAACATCACCAGACATTCACCTCTCCTTTTATTTTTATGTCCAAAATCTTCTTTGTTGCTATTTGTAATCATGCATGGCATTACGCATTTCCACATCATGCCGTGCTCAGCTAGGGCTAATCAAGAGCTTTCGTCAAGCTCCAGCCCAAGACGATGGAGGGTTAAAAAATTAAGGGCATCTATCTTAACAGTTTTTTTTTTTTCCTTGGATGTCAAGATGTTGTTTTGGGCCGAGCACTTGCTACTGAGGTTTCAGAGTACGGTGAAGCTCATAGTTCCATGCATCATCAACACAATCTGGCTTCCTTACATTCTGCCATGGGAGCTATAGATAATGAGATCATTTTCCTCTCTCTGTACATTCATGTAAAATCACATTTGTAAAAACTATAGACAACATGAATACGAAAAAAAAATTGCTGAGTGCATGTTATTACCCACAACGTTCGATCCTTAGAGAGAAGTTTTATATGATAATTTCTCATTTTTAGAGTAAATGAATGTTGTTCATACTAGTCCGTAACCTGCTATACATAGTGGGCTAGAAAACAATTCCTTAAATTATATATAAAAAAAATCAAGAAATTACAAATATTTTTTTTTAAAAAAAAAAAGGTTCGGATTTGAGTCACAGATCTAGTTGGATCGAATACGTTTGTCTTATCTCATTACGGCATTGAACAATAAAACAAAAAGGGAGTGATCACAACAAAGAAAACATGTTAATTAACAAGAAAACAAAAAAAAAATACATTTCAATCTAACCAAGAAAAAATCAAAAATAAAAAGGGAAGAAATGACCCAAACAATTTTGAGTGTGTTTGTTAGCATGCAATCCATACACATGAGGCCATGATAATTTTTAAAGAAACTAGAAAAAAGGATAAAATACAAATTAAGCATCGAATGATAAAAAAAGATCAATATCACCTGAGTAAACCTTTCAAATTCATCACCTTGATCATGAGCTCGATACAACCCTATTGATGATAACCACGATTCTCAAGTTGCAACCAACTAAATATTAGATGATGAAATTAAAATATATATATATATATATATATATATATATATATATATAATTTGATAAAAGTCACCACAAAAAAATTAATAATATAAAAGAATGAAAACCAAATAATAAACAAAAAAATCAAGGTGAGAAAAAAAAACATTAATTAATTCAAGAGTGAAATTAGAAAAAAGAGAAAAAAAAAAGAAGAAGCAAACATTTCACAAAAGAAATGATCAAGTCAAAAATCTAAAATCAAAAGAAAGAGGATCAAATATGAAAGCAAAATAAAATAAGAGGAAAAATAACATTTCAATGTTAGAGGATGGAAATGAAAAAAAAAAAAAAATACTCAATTTGATAAAAGCCACAAAACAAAAAATAAAAAAAACTAATGTAAAAGAATAAGGACTAAATACTAAAAGGGTAAATAACATTTATTGATTCAAGGGTGAAATTGAAAAAAATCAATCATTTCACGAAAAACTAAAAAAAAACCCAAAATCAAAAGAAATATGATCAAATCTAAAATCAAAACAAAATAAAAGGAAAAATAATATTTCAATGCTAGAAGATGAAATAAAAAAAAATCTAATAAAAGGCCCATAACAAAAAAAAAATCATATAAAAGAACAAGGACAAAATGCTAAATAAAAAAATAAGGGGTAAAATGATATTAATTGATTCAAGAGTAAGATTGAAAAAACAAAATCAAACATTTGACAAAAAAATAATCAAAACTAACACCCAAAATCAAAAGAAAAAGAATCAAACCTAAAACTAAGACAAAATAAGAGTAAAATAACATTTCAACCAAGGATGAAGTCAAGGAAATTTAAAGCTAACAAAAAACATTACGACAAAAATCATAAAATCAAAAGTGAAATGACTAAAAATACAAAGACAAAATAAGAGGACAATATAGATTTTTTTTATTGGACAACATGTTTTCCAAGGCAAATAGAGATAGAGAAAGAAAGAAAACGTCGTCAGAGCCAAACCTCATATCGGATCAACACACACACTACCTCATTTGAAAGAGAACATCGTGATCTTTCTAACGCCGTTATTAATGGACAACTTCTACCACCCAAATCCTCTGCATGAGCCTCTTGAAATGTACAAAGTGGTTTAACACAGTGGTGCATGAATAGAACATGTCAATGAATTTTCTTCTTTAAATGTGTTGTTTTTTTTAATATTAAATTGTTCATGTCTTACCTTGACTATAAAATGAAAAGGCGAATAACCTTTTTGACCCTAATTTAAAATTCTTTGACCGAAGAGGTAACAAAGAAAATTTATTATTAATTTTCAAAATAAAGGACAACCCTATCTTTATCTTAACCCGATAATCATAAAAAGACCAAAAAAAAAATATGAATAAGCCCTTAGATCCTAGTTAAAACTTATTTGTTTTAAAGGGAAACAAAGTAAATTTAATGTGTTTTTTAAATAAAAAGATGAAATCATTACACTACTATACAATAATAATAATAAAAAAAACATCTTAAACCCTAATCAAAATAATAATAACTAATTAGTCATTATACAATTACAATTGTACCGGGAGGCTACATAAATGAGTTTTTTTTAGAATGACAGATTAAATAATAATTACATTAAGTCTATGTGTATAATGATTTCTCCAACTCATTTTGTTTTTTTTTTTTAAAAAAAAATGCTTGGACTTAAAATCAGGCAAACACTGAGTGATTCTTGTGACCCAGCCCAGACAGCAAAACGAGCTTAGCAATTCACACTTTTCATCCCAGTTGTTTCAGCATTGCTAAGTGCAAATAAGGAATTAAGCTTCTTAAGCTGATGTGGATTTTGCCTCCACTGTCATGTTCTTAAGGTCCTTTAGCTGTTTGTTACATGTGGTGGATGCTGTAAACATAATAAAGAACTTTCAACACAATGTCACGAAACTGTGTATGTATCTTTCTGGTATTTTCTTATATTAGAAATCTGTTTCTTCACACTTTTCAATATTTTGCTTACCAAGAGCCCAGGCATAATGCAGGTGTTTATTATGGCAAAGAAATAATAGGATCTTGGTGATTGGAATGAGCAAGTTCACATGAGTGATGATTTATGATCATAGACACTAGTCTCTTCTTAATTCATAGCTTCATACCGAACTAAATAACTAGAGTTCTGGTTTTTGGTTCATTACTTATGTGATGATATATGATCTGCAATGTGTTGAATCTTTCACTTGAAGCCAATATCCTTACAGAACCTATTATGCATTCGAGCTTGCCGAGCCATTGTTGAACATGGTGGACAAGGAACAGGAACTTCATTCTCTGTGTTTGCTGTCAGGTATTTTATAGGATTGAGGCTATCTGCATTAACCTTAGATAGGCCATGATATCGTCAATGTTCATGCTTTTGGACTTTGAACTTTTAATTTGGCAGGGAAGTCTTTATTTCCCAAATGTTCGATGAGATAGATAGTGTTGATTGTTGAGAACCCTTTTGTGGGCCATTTGATTTGTGAAATGCACGCGCCCCTACGTTTTAGTGGTCGCATCTTTTGCTGTGCCTTTTACATGTTCGAAGGTTGTCAATTCTGACACTTGGCATAACAACATAATGGGCGAGTGGTGGAGTGGGGATTGATTTCTACATGAGAGCAAAACAACATGGCCATATAAAACCGGTAAAAAGTCTAAAAACCTTCAATAAAACGAAAAAAAAAGAGTCATGAAAGCTCAGGTTACCGTGATTGAGTCCAACTATTACTAAAATACATAATAGCCTTGAGCTTATACTGGAGGCACACCCATGTATGCCTATTTAGGGGTATGCTCACTGCTAGCTGCACACCACTGCTAAGCATGCTATTCAACACCTGTATAGGCTCATATGCAATAAATATATCATGAATCCTTCCAACTCAAGGTTAACAATTTCTTCATTTTTTGCATTCATGTTTTCAGAGCCTATCTCTCTAAAATATCATTATACTTTCTCTCTTTACAAAGTTGCTAACTTAAGCATCTTAAAGTCCCCATATCCATCAAAGGGAACCTTTTACAAGCACAACTACCAACCACTTAGGCTTTTCATATCAAGCCACAAGACATCTTAGCTAGGGATAATGAGTCATATTATTTGAACTAAAAGATTAATTGATTATCCAACACATTAAGATTATTCTTAAGCATCTTAGATTTTAAAACCTTATTAATTGGCATTGTTTATAGGAAATTAATAAAAAATTTCATCAATTTCTAAAACTTGTTTTTGATATTTCTAGGTCATTCTATACAACACAATCAAGACATACTTGGGTTAGGACATAGGAAAAATATACTTGTTACCGCAAATATTTATATCCAACCAGACCTTCAACAACTCACCAGTCAAGTTAAACTCCTCACTTTGGTCGTATTGGCAATCTAATGGCAAAATCATACCTTGTCACCCTAACAAGTCTTGACACCCTCAACTACACACAACACCCAAGTGCCAAAGCCACCAGCCGCACCAGATGCCTATAGACAATTACACACTACCTAAAGGTGACTATGTATAATGACATTCATGAGACTCTCTCAAGGGTTCATTTGTATCATTGTGATACCCATGTACAAAGTTGTTACTTCGAATGTACTCCTCTTAACTACCATAAGATGGATACCAGTTACCATAATCGGCATTCCATGCAAAACTCTTCAGGCTCTTAATATCCTAACAAATAAAGGACTAAAAGACAGTTTATACATAAGTATACCCATAAGAATAACTATATCCCTTATTGGTGAATGATTTTTCTTTGTCCAAACGAGTATTGAACACTTGACTCTTTAAGAATTATATTTTTATAAAAATAAGTCCTGATAATTATAATGACTTGGCTAATTTGAGGGAGCATATATAAAGTGTGCGTGGTAGCTTAAAGTTGGTCATCTAGGAAAATGAATCAATGTGAAAAAATACTCGCCATAACCTCTAATGGATGAGTATGAGGTCTTCCTATTATAATAAAATCATTCTCTAGGTGATGGCTAAAAGCCTTTTACCAATTTATTAAGGGTTGATTTTAGATCCCCTATTTTGTAGTGCAGCCTTGAACAGACATATTCTTCAGGTGATGCCTAAACTACTCTTACTAATTCTTCAAGGGTTAATCTTGGATCCTCTATTCTCTAATGCAATCTCAAACTGACATATTCTCAGAAAACAACCACTCTTTAGTGGGGGGCTCCCATGCCTCATGCCATTTGAAAAAGGTCTATACCTTCCACACTTCATTAACCACTCTTTAGTGGAGGGGCTCTCATGTCACATGTCATCACAAAAAGGTCATATACCTCTCACACTTCAATGCGACCACTCTTCAAATCATGTATTTAGTCTTTCTAATACAATAACACCATCTTATATGGGTATGTCCCGTCCACCCTTTAGAATTTTTTCTAAGTATAGCTTTTGACATAAGTACGTCCCCCTGACAGCTTATAAAATTTTCTAAATGTAGGTTCCTCCTTCACAGGTTCCCCTCATCCATTTAGAAATTTTCTAAGTATGAGTTCCTTTATGGTTCCCCTCTATATACTTAGATTTTTTTTTTCCAACCATGGTGTCTGCCCCTATATACAGGCTCTCTAGTATGTTACTGTGAGTTTTCACCCTTTTTTTATATGAAGAAAAATCGACAAAACTTGTTGAGTTTTCACAAGGCAATTTTAAAAATCTTTGCATACAAATATCACAAAGATTTAGAGGGTTACTAATAAACTTAAATTTAACAGGCCTAAAAAATCTTAAAAGGCCTAAATCCTTATAGGCTAGGGCTATCATGCTTAAGCCTAACTACTACCAATGTGCATGGGCTCGAGTATGGTATCCTGGGCCTATGCTTGGCGTGCTGCCCAGCACCTATATGAGCTCAAGCTACCATGCCCAAGCCCAAAATGTTTTGGTCATACAACGTGTTAAGATCTATTTTTCACTTCTAATGGTCTTAGGCACCTTGCTCGAGCCCAACACTCCCTTGATAATTTTTTCAAGATCCCACGCGAGTTCTTCAATATTTTATATTGATCTAATATGTAAAAAGACAAAACTCATATGTTATAAATACACGATGAATCCTTCCAAACTCTAGGTTTATAATCTCTTTATTCTTAACATTTTCAACATATATATATATATATATTTTAAAAGTTTATCTCTCTAAAATATCATTGAACTTTCTCTCTATAAAGTTTCTAACTTAAGCATCTAGGAGTCCATACTTCCATCAAATGAGGCATTTTGCAGGTACAAACTATCAATCACATGGGCTTTCCATATCAAGCCACTAGATACCTTGGTTATGGAGAATGAATCAAATTGCTTGAACAAATAAATCAATTGATTATCCAACACATTAACTTTTTCCTAAAGCATCTTTGATTTTAGAACCTCATCACTTTCTTATTTCTCTTTATATCTTTTTTTGTACGTGCAAATTATCAACTTTAGTAAAATATACAACCAACCTCTCCAATCTAAACACTAACATGTTCTGTATGATTCAATTTATTTTTGAACTGAATTCCTCTCTTACATTTCAACACAAGATTTGAAGGCTCTTAGAAAAGTGATATGATGAAGAATTTTACAGTAAAAGTAGCATTATAATTCACCAATATGAGAACCATGACATGTGTGCGTAGAAGGTTATTATAGATACATAAACTAGATGGATGGGTTGGGGTTGGAGTAAAATTGAACAATGAAGCTTTCGGGTTCATAAATACAATATCAACCATGAAAAAATATGAGAAAATATTGGTAGGACATATAATATTCCGGGATATAAGAGACGAAGACAGTGAAGACAAGATAAAAAAGAAAACAAAGACATAATTATGTTTGATAGTAATGTATAAAACAAAATAACTATTTTTGTATCATATTTGGTTATGATAAACAAAATATAACAAAATATAAAAAATAAAAACATATTTTACCCTTAGCATGTATTACTATTAAACTTACATATTTAAAAAAAATAATTAGATGTTATCTTGTTTACTTTAATTTGTTTATATTAAGTGTTGAAATCAATAACATCATAATAACCTCAATTATAAAACCTGGATTGGCTCAGTGGGTCAACTCGAGGCCTAGACCTGTCCGGGGTTAAGAAAAAAAGTAGAGAAATTGTTGAACCAACCTGATTTGATTAAGACCCAAGTCAATCCATGACCAGGTCGATCCAGGACAAAATACAAGTCAAAAATCTGTTGAATTTTGTTTGGTCAAAATAAAGTTGTTTTGATTCCTTTAAAAAATAATTGGGTTAACCCGGGTTTACCATCTCAACTTGTGACTCGGACTTTATCCCAAGTCAACTCCTGAGTTGGGTTTTAAAACTATAATAATAATCATTTTTATACATACATTGATTCGGGTCAACCCGCATTCACACTCCCTATTTGTGACTCAGGCCTTGCTACGAGTTGACCTCCAAGTTAGATTTTAAAACTATGATAATAACCACTTTTGTCCTTACATTCATTTGAGTCATCGTTCAACCCAACTCGTGTTCGATCCTTGTCCCGAGTCAACTCTCAAGTCAAGTTTTTAAAACTATGATGATAACTATTTTTATTTTTATATTGACTTGGATCAACCGGAGTAGAGACTCTTAACTTATGACTCAAGTCTTGCCCTAAATCGATTCTCGGATTGAGTTTTAAAACTATAATAATAACAATTTTTATTTTTGCATGTCTTAGTTAAACAATTTTAGAATTAAGAGTTTTTTACAGTAATATTTGAGGAATAAAAAAAATATTATTTCTTGCAACATATATATATTTTTTAATATTTGAAAAAAATCACTCTAAAATTATCTAATAAATAAATTTATTTTTATATTTTCATTCTTCTAGTCAGATATATTTCTATATTTATTGTCTATATTTCATCTATTTTAATATAGTAGCAAAACACTGTCTAGGAGTCTAGATTCAGGTCATCCAAATCGTAACCCTTGTACCATAATTTCAGGCATGCTGAATCCGCGATCACATGCTGTTTCTCTGTAACACAACTCACAAGGATAAGATGTCTGCTATATGTTGCCGCAGGTGTACATATACGTGGATGATAAGTTGACCAAAATGCCAAATGGATGCACATAATTTAAAATAATTAAAATTTAAGCTTGATTTACAGTATGATTATAGTTGTTTTTTAAATAATTTTTTATATTAAAATATATATTAATATTGTTTTAAAAAAATTAATTTTAATTTTAATATATTTAAATAATTTATAAATATTAAAAATATATTAATTTAAAATAAATAACTGGAAGGACCAAAGTGGGGGTGTGCTTGTCCTTCCTCTGTTAAGACTAAGATGTCCAGTAAGAATGAATGCATCTGCGCTTGCTTCAGGATTTATCACATGAAGTCTTAAAACACGTGAGCACAACCCTTGTCTGCCCAGACCTATTTGAGGCTGCGCATATTATTATTATTATTATTATTATTTTGAATTTTTATTGTGAGTTTGCAAGTTGCGGGTTATATTTAGACTTGTTTTCTTGAGGTGTCCTCCCATGATTCCAATAATTTTGTCATTGGGAACAGCTAATGGAGGAAAAAGCATCTAAGAACAGGTTTTTCTTTAAGAAAGGGATGGTTTAGATCTATTGCACCTAACCATCAATAATGTGGTCTGTGTGTTCTTTTTTTTCAATCTTTTAAGACAATGGTTGGTCCTCTCACTTGACATCTGCATGTGTCATGTTAGAAGACCTTGTGGCTTAATTTATGCAGATCTTTAAATTGGGATTTACTTCCCTTTTGTTTATCCACGCTGGAAACTAAAAATATAGGTTGGATTAAGACATTTCACCAAGATGCTTCTTATTTTTCAAATAATAATCAATAATTAATTTTAAGAGGTAATTTAACTAATCAGTTCTTGGATTTGCTTCCCATGATCACGAATTTGAATCTTTTTAGAGCTATTAAAAACTTATATAATTATTAATTTTAGAGCTTATATGGTTAGTTGAGATTTGAGCAAGTTAGCTAAATATTCATGTTAATAATAAAAAAAAAAATCATCAATAATTAACTATTATCATTGTAAATTCTGTTTTCTTTCATGGTTATCAAATACCATAATTTTTTATGGAAGGTGAAGTTTGCAACAATATTTATTTTTTCTAAAACATAGTTGATTTCATTAGTTATTTATTACATTATATTCTAAAATAACCTTGTAATGGGGAATTAGTACACAATGATAGATGATGACTCAAAACTAAGGTCAAACAAAATACCTGCTTTGGAAGAAGAAGAAGAAGAAGAAAACTTCAAAATGAAACCTCAACATTGATGGTGTCCTTGATTTACTTCAAATAGAAAGAAAAGAAAGACTTGATAAAGATGCGGGTCTGTGTGGTGTTGAGCAGAGGAGACCCAAGAAGCCTCCTTTACTTTTATTGATTCATAAATTTGCTCCAGAGCTCCAACCTTTGCTTAGCATGCAAATTTGGTGCTGCTACTCGAATCAACAATCTTTTGTTGAGGAAAAGACAGCTTAATTAACCTAAAATACCCTCCCTCCCTCCCTCTCTCCCTCTCCCTCTCTCTCTCTCTCTCTCGCGTTGACCATCCATTATTAATATTGTAGCAAAAATGGAGTGGTTTTGAGTGCTGAACCGAAACCCATTAACTTTGGAGTGAGCCACCGAATCAACCAAGAACTTTCAGGTCACCAAAACTGTCGAAGTCCACATTAAGGGCCCCCCTGCAACTGTATATCCAGAGAGATAGACTGGTAAGAAAAAGGACGCACACAACTCTCTCAAGAATCTGTTCCATGAAAGAAAAGATAACAATATGTCCAAAGTCTGGAATCCCAAAATTTACCTTTTTTTCTCAAGAACCAAACATCATTTGTAGCCGAACAGCCTGTCTATGTCTCCCCTCTCTGGTTTTTCTCTATTGGAGTTGTTTCTACTTTGCAGTCTAGAGGTAATAATGATATAACCTTTACAATATCTACCTTCTCATTGGATTCGTTTTTTTCTCTTTGCACTAGAAATTAATCCTTATTTATCAAAACTGCTTGAATCTCATGTTCTAGATAGATAGATATAGAGTGTCATACACAAGATAATTATCTTGAGTCAAGAAAAAAAAATGCATGTTTTTAAGTTCTTTGATAGATTCAAGAGCACACAAGTCCATGCTTTAAGCCCCCAAGATAACAGCTCCGGTTCGAGAGGAAAACTTTCAAAATCTAAATTTACAAACTCTGGCTCAGGAGCGCAAGCTTTACTACCTTATGGACTCCCAACAACTGAGCTCCTTGAACCCCCTATAGACTCTTACTTGAAACCTATAGACTATGTGGAATCTTTAGCTGAAATTCATAGACGCCTGAATACTTGCTCACTAACGGATAAGTCAATATTATGCATCGAGCAGTATTCGATTTTGCATGGATTAGGTGATCCTAAGTTGCTTAGGAGGTGCCTTTGCGCAGCGAGGCAATATGCTTTTGATGTGCACTCGAAGGCAGTGCTTTCTGCTTGGTTAAGGTTTGAGAGGAGAGAAGATGAGTTTACTGGTGTGTCATCAAAGGACTGTAGTGGGTACATCCTTGAATGTCCTGTTGCTGCTTCGGTTTCTGGATACGATCCGAATTCGATTTATGATCGTTGCCAATGTGGTCAAGATGATCTTGAGGCATTTAGTAGTCAAATGTTGGTGGGGAATGAGAGCTCGAGTTTGGAGGAGGATGGTGATGTTTCATTTTGCATTGGTGATGAGCTGGTTCATTGTGTTAGATTCAAAATTGCTTCTCTTTCGGGCCCATTTAAGGCAATGCTATATGGTAGCTTTGTGGAGTCAAGAAGAGACAAGATTGATTTTTCGAAGACTGGGATATCAGTGGAGGGGATGAGAGCAGTGGAAGTGTACAGTAGGACTAGGAGAGTTGATTTGTTTTGCCCTGCGATTGTTTTGGAGTTACTTTCTTTTGCCAACATGTTTTGTTGTGAGGAGTTGAAGTGTGTTTGTGATGCTCATTTGGCTTCGTTGGTCTGTGGGATTGAGGATGCATTGATTCTTATTAATCATGCCTTGGAAGAAAGGGCAAATCTTCTCGTAGCCTCTTGCTTACAGGTGTTTCTAAGAGAGCTCCCAAACTCTCTGTATAACCACAAAGTGAGGGGTGTTTTTTGTATCCCGGAGGCAAGGGAGAGACTGGCCATGCTGGGGCACGCTTCATTCTTCCTCTATTATTTCCTGAGCCAGGTTGCTATGGAGGAGAATATGGCACTGAGCACAACAGTGATGTTATTGGAGGGGTTGGAAGAGTTTGCTACAGAAAAGTGGCAGAAAGCACTTGCTTTGCATCAACTAGGCTGTGTAATGCTTGAGAGAAAAGAATACAAGGGTGCCCAATTTTATTTTGAGGCAGCTGTTGATGCAGGTCATGTTTATTCATTAGCAGGTGTTGCTAGGACCAAGTACAAACAAGGGCAACAGTATTCAGCATTTAGGTTGATGAACTCTCTTATTTTTGAATATAAACCAGTAGGGTGGATGTACCAAGAACGATCTCTGTATGGTGTTGGAAGGGAGAAAATAATGGATTTGAATACTGCAACTGAACTGGATCCAACCCTTACATTTCCATACAAATTCAGAGCTGTTATGAAGGTGGAAGAGAAACAGATTAGGGCAGCTATTCAAGAGATTGATAAAATTATCGGGTTCAAGCTCTCACCTGATTGCCTTGAGTTGCGGGCATGGTTTTTCATTGCTCTTGAAGATTATGAAAGTGCTTTGAGGGATATTCGAGCATTATTAACCTTGAAGCCTAATTACATGATGTTCCATGGGAAGGTGAGTGGAGATCACTTGGTTGAGCTTCTCAGCCATCACGTTCGGCAATGGAGTCTGGCTGACTGCTGGATGCAACTTTACGAAAGATGGTCTTCTGTTGATGACATTGGCTCTCTGGCTGTCATACATCAGATGCTGGTAAATGATCCTGCAAAGAGCCTACTATGGTTTCGACAATCTTTGCTTCTTTTGCGGTAAGTTTTGTGACGGAACAACTTTTTATTTAGCTCAAGCAGCTGCACTATTATGCAGTTTAATCATCATCAAGTTTGACTTCTAATAAGCTTATACCATTTTGCATTACTTTATTTGTTTTAAATTCTTCTCTGCAATCTTTGGAAACCTGCATCCCTTGCATGTTTTTGTGTAGCAATCTCATTTTTCTTTCCATCAGATAATAAACCCGTATCCAGCTTGAAAACATTATGTTTTTGTACATTTTATCTAATGAACTCATACAATTCATTGCATAAATAATGTGTTAATAATGAAGCGATCCTATTTTTTCTTGATCTGATATAGTGATTCTAAATCTCGTGTTCATTTTTGTTTCTTTTGTTTCATTGTCTACACATCTTTCCTTTTATGCACTTCTGGAACAAGAAGGAATCTTTCCTGTACATGTAGTATAATGTTGTCTTGTAGATGTTTGACCTTGTTATATTCAATAACCTGAAATATACTACTGGATAACTTAATGCTCCAGGTTAAATTGTCAGAAGGCCGCAATGTGCTGTTTGCGGTTGGCTAGAAATCATTCCAGTTCTGTGCATGAACGACTGATATATGAAGGATGGCTTTTATATGACACTGGTCATCGTGAAGAAGCTCTCTCTAGGGCTGAGAAATCCATTTCGATCCAGAGGTCATTTGAAGCTTTCTTCCTTAAGGCATATACATTAGCTGATACAAATCTGGATCCTGAATCTTCATCTACTGTCATCCAACTTCTGGAGGAAGCTCTTAGATGCCCTTCAGATTGTCTTAGGAAAGGACAAGTGAGTAATGACTATACTAGTATGTTTCTTATATACCCATCTGTGCTCGATGTGCTTGTTTGATATGAGCGTTGAAAATATGCAGGCATTGAATAATTTAGGAAGTATTTATGTGGATTGTGGTAAGCTGGATCAGGCTGCAGACTGCTACAAGAATGCCCTTAACATCAAGCATACAAGAGCTCATCAAGGTCTGGCGCGTGTCTATCATATAAAAAATCAACGAAAAGCTGCATTTGATGAGATGACCAAGCTAATAGAAAAGGCACATTACAGTGCATCAGCTTATGAGAAACGATCAGAATACTGTGACCGTGAGAAGGCAAAAGACGACCTTAATATGGCAACAATTCTGGATCCTCTAAGAACATACCCATACCGATACAGAGCAGCTGGTAATCAACACCACTCCTTTTCGGAAATCCTGCCCCCTTTCGATGCAACTCCTCATAAGTTCACACTTATTTCAATGCCATTCTTCTCTTTGCTTGAACACAATTATTGACTGTGAAATCGAAACTCTTACTAACATGAAGAATATCTTATTCTCAGTGCTAATGGATGACCAAAAGGAAGCTGAAGCTCTAGAAGAGCTTTCTAAGGCCGTAGCTTTCAAGCCTGAGTTGCAAATGCTCCATCTTCGAGCAGCATTTTATGAATCAATGGGAGACAAAACCTCTGCTCTTCAAGATTGTGAGGCAGCTCTCTGCCTGGACCCAAACCACTCAGACACACTTGATCTGTATAATAGAACACAAGAGCAAGCTACACGAAGCATTTGAGATTTTCTTTTTCTGTTTTTTTTTTTTTAAATCATGGTCTATCAGGCATCCAGCCACAAAACCATCCCAGCTATGAGAAGGAAGGACTGCATCAAGAAGCTGTAATGAACTCATTAGTATATAGATCTTAATGGTATTGATGATAGAGCAAGAAAAGAGCGTTCCAAACTGCATTTAGACAATGTCCCTCGCAGATAGTTATGTACAGGCATGGCCACATGATCAATTAGTGGTATGGGATTGATGCTGGAAGGGTTCATGTATAGCAACTTCATGCCATTGATACTCTAGAATGTTATAGGTTTCACAATTTGTCTCTCATTAGAAACGGGAATTATTTTCCTTCTTCCTCCTTGAGTTCATTCGTGTACATGAACAAAAGCCAGGGAAGGGATTTAAATCTCTTTTGTTGTATCGTGCTTTTCTTTAAACTAAAGCTAGCAGAAGTGATGTTCTCGAGTCAACTACAGTTGTAGTTCTGCATTTCTCCAGCTGACCACTTTCTGGTTTCTACTTCTTTTGTTTTCAGCTCATTCTCTTCTCTTCTATATTTCCGTGCCTAACTTGCATTTTGGCTGAGTGAGCTCATATGCAGTAACTATAAGGAATTGGGTTGATTTTTTACTGTGACAGATCCGGGGGCTGGGATTTCTCTATATACTCCGGACCACCCGCTAACAATAAATGCATACAAAGTCATAAAGAAGGGTGATACGTGTTTGAAGGTTACAGCAGTGGTAGACTTTGACTCAAAATTTTCATCCTGAGAGTATTTGCAACTGGTAATATTAAACAACAGACCTTTTTTTTATTTTTTATTTTGCAAGTATACTTACAGATACTAGAATTTTATACAGACGACTTTGGCATCGGAGAAAGAACAAAGCAATGGACAGACAAGAGGTCTCCCTTCCTCAGTTATATACGAACATCATGCATTACGTTAATTAGATACAAGTATTATCTACCCTATAAAGCACTGCTTCTGAGAAGAGAATCAGGGAAAACAGGACATGAAAAAAACACTTGAATCCAAATTTCAGACTGAGTTAACCTCGCAACTTCCTTCTGTAGACATAATTTCAAGTTCTGCCCACCAAAGGGGTGATAATTTTGGTGTTGCTCCATCGGGTCCCACTGATGTGATCTCCTTTAACTTGGCTGCAATCTCTTTCATCGTTGGTCTGTGCTTTGGATCAGGATGGATGCAATTTCTTATTACTTCAGACAATTTCTCAAGCTCGTCCTCTTGGAAAGATTTTAGAGTTGGATCCACCTTTTCTTTTAATGGTTGCTCTCCTCTCAGGTAATCTGATGCCCAGTCAGCAAGAGAACCATTGTCAACTGCATATGGGATCCTACCGGTTATCATTTCAAACAAAATTACCCCAAAACTGTAAATATTGCTCTCTGGATCTGATGATTGTGATTCTAGAAGCTCCATGGATGGTGATCCAGCCTTTGCTGCTGTTGCATCATTCCAGAAACTGAAATCTGATATTTTGGCTGCATAGTCTTCAGTTAGATATATTGACGATGATTGCAGGTTTTTATGGGCTACAGGTGGAGTAAGTTGATGCATGTATTCGAGGCAATATGCCACGCCCATTGCTATTCGTAGTCTCATTCCCCAGTCCAAGTGTTCGGCTTCTTTTACTACAAGAAATCAAGAATTCAACTGTCATCCATACCATAAACAGTACTATAGGTCAGTTACTGAAACTTCAATGACCTATAAATGCTATGATGCAAATGTACTGCAGCCATCAAGTATGCAGTCTAACTGAGAAGTAGAACGGCTGCCTTTGTAGATTGTTGCAAAATACAAGGATATGAATATGATTTGCAGTTCTGAGAGAGCACTAAACGAATAGGAAAAATCCAATTCTTCTTCTACTTTTTTTCCTTTTATCATCTTTTGAGATGCATATTCAGTTCTATGCAAATAAAAATTCAGTGGTAGTTCACAGATTGAACAAAAGCCGGCACTTTTATTTTCTATGGGCACACGTCCTACAAAATGCTATGTTAATTTAATGATCCAGCAGAATGTAACTATATCTTAGATATGATCACTTGACGAATTCAGAAGAGGCATAAAAATGTAAGGTGCTTACCGTGCAGATGTTCAAACAGAGTTCCATTTGGAGCATATTCAAAAACCATTATTCTTGTGAAAGGCTCATCTTCTTCACAAAATCCAATGAGGTTGACAAAATTCTTGTGGTTCATTTTCGATAATGTGTCAATCTGAAAGGTTAGCAAAATTAGCATCTACGGGCGCCAATATTAAATGGATGAAGCTAGCAAATTTCAATTTCAAGTACCTTATTTCTGAATTGGGCTTCCAAGTTTTTCGACCAGTCTTCACGCGATTTTACTGCAGTAGATGTCACAGCTATTTCAACCCCACTCGATAGTGTCCCCTTGTACACTGTGCCATCTGAAAAGGGGCCAATAATGTTACTGAAATCTTCACAAGCGACCTCAAGTTCTGGTCTCTTGAGTTTTGGTACACCTGAAAAGACACATTACCAAAAATCAGAAAAGACAAGATTGAATCAAAATCTATACATGTCATTTGTGGACGCAGCAGATGCTAAAGCTGTGGTTAAGGAGCTGTGCTAATCCACAAATTTTATGCCTCCGTGCTTGGCAATTTCAGGGTTTTGTTTTGTGTGTGCGCACAAGTGCATGTGATCCATACGAAAAAGAAAATTTACCCGTTACAAATGCCTTTTGTAGCTGCCCACTTAAACCTGTGGCCCAGGGTTTGACAGTGACTACCTTGCTTCTTCTAAAGAGAAAAAAGCCAACGGCTGAAATCAAAGCAAACATCGAGCCAGCAATAACACCCGCAATGAGAACAGTGTGATTTTTTGACTTTGAATGCTCCAAATGACTTGGACTTGGAGCGGGGACCGTTGACACCCCATCATATTGTGGTTGTACAATAAAGACACGTGGTCGATTTTGTGGAGCAGGTGAAGCTGGAGTTGGTGCAATCACGGGTGAGGGTGAAGGAGGCAAAGGAAGACTGGAGGGGGATTCTGCTGGAGAAAATGATGGAGACTCCGAAGGAGATGGTGATGGGGAGAATGATGGAGACGGTGATAAAGACGGCGAGTCTGAGGGTGCCATTGATGGTGATAGTTGAGATCCGGATGGTGGCAATATAGATGGAGAAGGCGATGCTTCAGAGCCACTTTGATTTGCTTTATGACGATTGTTGTTTATGGGTGGATTTGGAGGATCTGCCACCTGCAGCAGCATCCGGTGAGCTATATTTCTAGATTGAACATTGTTCCTGACAAATAAAATAAGTGTTGTCAGGAAGCTGGTGGGGAGTTAATTTAAGTTGAGAACTGAAAGCACTTGTTAGTGTAAACTAAACCGAAAGCACTTGTTAACAAGTAGTAGATTCCACGAAAAAAACAGTTGAAATCAGGGAAAAACTAGGCACACAAAAGTCGCTTCATGTTTCGCCTTGCATACACCGGAGGAGGTCCTCTGTTTGCATTGGCAAATTTGGGAGATGGCAGAATAAATCAAAAGCTGGATTGTACATTGTGATTAACTAGGATGTCAGTTTCTTTGGAATTGATTTTATGGCCATTGCATTCCCCTATAAGTTGCTTTAGCTTTTTCGTCTTTTCCTTCTAGTTATTATTCCAATATCATAACCACCTCCCCTCTCATAAGCCACCACCTCCTCTCCTACTTTTTCTGCATTGACATCTCTACAGCGGCTGCATCAAGTATCAGCTTGTAGGAGTAACAATAATAGCACTTGCTTACCAGGTGATGTCTCTGCAGCAACAGGAAGCTCTTAACTGATTTTCATCTGCCTGAACTTCAGAAAGCATCTTGAGGTCATTTACTTCAGGAGATATGCCATCTAGAAACTTGTTATTGTCAAGCAAGCTGCAATCAGGATCAGAGATGATTTAGTCAAACCATTCAAGCTTAAGAAGGAAAAAACTAAATAATATAATCGGCCAGGATGAACTAACTTACAGGGTAGTCAGTGATAGATTATTTGCAAAAAAGTTAGAAGGAAATGGTCCGCTAAAGTTATTATATCCCAAGTCCAACACCTCCAGCTCCTCCAGCTCTCCAATCTCTCTAGGAATGTTTCCGTGGAAAGAATTGTTGCGTAAATTTCTGAATGGAAAATGTGAATTAGATAAAAACCCGTAAAATGGTTTCCAAAGATCAAATCCAGGTTGAGGTTTAAACTTACAATGATTTTAAGTAAGCTAGTCTCCCAAGTTCAGGTGCCAGTGTTCCTCCAAGACCGAGATCTGTCAAATGCCTACAAGTCGAACATTTCTAACTTTAAGGAAATAGAAAAGAAAAAAAAAAAACTTTGCTACTAAGAGGAGAAATGACTGGATGTTTGATACATGCTAGATGATAATAAACTTCATAATTACACCAGATAATTACTGCATAAATGGGGTAAGAGTAGCGTACGAAAAGGTGAAAAAGAAGAGTATAGATGACATGATAAAATCACAAAAGGAAGAAAAAGAAAAGCTAGAATTGCTCCAAGGAGGCCCGCATTTTTATGAACTGTCCATGGAGACATACACTGCATTAAATAGTTTGTCATCTGATCACTTCTAGGGAAAGCTTTATACCATTATTGATTCTGCACCAACAAGTACAATGACTGACAACAATACAGACTCTATGTATTCCTTCACTTCAAGTTCATCTAACAATTAAACTCAATATGACAGCTCAAGTCTGGATTTTGATCCAACATTTCTGACTTTAGAATCTGCTTGGATAAAGTCAACGTTATTCACGAGCATTCCACATTTCCAGTAATATACAAGTGGAATTTACCATCTCTAAACACGTTGGATCTTTGATTCAACTAAATGGACCATCCAAAATCACAAATTTAATTAACTTGCAAGCAAGAAGGATAAAGATATACTCCTGTAGGATCAGAATGCTTGATTACTTATTATTTGACACTTTTCTAACTTACAAGATCACAACTTGGCCATCAGAGCATTCGACACCAAACCAAGAACAAGGATCAATTTCTCCATCTTTCTCAATCCAATTCGATAAAGCTCCCTGTGGATCTCTCTCCACCATCTCTCTAAACCTCAACAAAGCCAAACCTGCACCATTTTCAAACACAATCAAATTTCTATATAAAAGAACACCAACTTTAACAAAGCTGTAAGGACATGCCAAACAAAAGCTCGTAGCTATATGGACATAAAACGTAGCATAACTCGTCACCTTCCGTGTTTAGAGACCAACAAAAGCTCAAGCTTTGCGGAAGTAACAACACAACCAGCATCAAAATCTTCATGCGAAGCTTCACACTGTTCAATCTCCACCACCCATCCATCATTAAAAAGATAGTCAACAACTTGTGAAAGTAATTCTTGGGGTAGAAATATGTATCAAAAACACACTAGAGAAAAAAAAGAAAACAAGAAAAGAGAGAGAGAAAGAGAGGAGGGGGAGCTTGACGGAGTCTTGGGTTGGCAACTGGAGCTAGCTAATTTAGTAGAGAAGAGAAGAAAGCGCGTGCGTATGGGGGCGATTATAAACGTTTTTTTTTTTAAATCAAAGATGACGACGGAGGCCGAAACATTACAAATTACCCGAAATATCGGGCTAAGAGATTAAAAAATTGTGTGCGGCGGCTCATTAAAGTTGGGTTTTGTTTGTCTGGTTGCTGATGGATTGGACTCTGTCTTCTCTACATACAAATTTATATATAGCGCCGTCCTGTAAGCTTCCCTCCACAACCACTTGCTTGTCACGTGACGTGTAGTTGTGATTCCTTTTCTACCTTTGTAATTTTCTTTGTTTTTTATATCGAATATTATCCAAGTGGTAAATCGAAGAAAAATTCGAATCTGTGACAGATCAGCAATTATGCGGGATTCCTTCGAACGAAGAAACCGGTCAGAGCATCCCCGTTTGATTAACTCAACAGATTGATTCCAAATGTTGCAGTTGCATGTTCCATGGACGTTGCAAGACACCTTCCTGATCTTGCCTGTGTTTATATGTTAATTAATTCCTGATTCTGAATTAATATGTTTATCATGTGAATTTGTCAATGGTTGGGCACTATCTGGTTTATGACATGTTCATGTCCGAACAACATTATTTACGTATGTATCTTAAGCTTTTGACTGTAATAACATAGGTTTGGCGTGTGTATCTCTAAGTTATGCGTAATTGTTTTATTTTATTCTTCGAAGAGCTGCCTTGTGCGGGCCAGGATTGAACCAGTTCATTGTTTAAGAGGACCAGTTCAATTTACACTGCAGATAAAATTGAAAATGCCATCCACAAGCTTCAGAAATGGCGCCATTCAATGAAGAGTCAATAAAGGCGGAAGCAGCAGTGCAGTATGCATGCATACCTTGAATAATACAGATTATATTATTAAAAACAGGAGTTCTTCCAGCCAGATTCGGACAACAAATTAGTTAGATAGTCATTACTGCATAATTCACATTTCATTAATTTAATCTGAATCTTGCAGCCATAGCTACGGGTTGAAGGTTCTATGCTGCTTGATATCATTTATAAAATCAGCTATAATTCTCATTATGAAATTCTACTCGAGCTGGGAATAAGATGAAAAGGGAGCAGGAAAGTCTACTTTATATATATATACAGTGTCGCATACGAAAATCATTCAGCCATATTTGTTGAGTAGAGAGATGATGATAGCTACGTGATGACAAACGATTGTTACATGGTATTTTTACATGTTTGCCGAGGGGACCAACCTCAGCTTGATTGCTTGTGTTAGTAGCAACATAGCAACCAAGGAATCCAAAAATGAAGAAAAGAAGAGTTGAAAGAGAGAGTGGGCTATAAGATACATACATTCAACCTAAATTATACATAGCATATAGCATGTTCTGAATGATGAGACTACATATCGAAAGATAGCATGGCAGGGGGAATCATGGCTTCGAAGATAAGCATGGGAGTTGGGGAGGGATATTATTATAATTCTTCGAATTGGTTGAAAACGATTAATAATCTTCATGGAGTATGATCTATTTTGAGGTGCAGAGCCGTTGTAGTGGAGATTCTTTTTTTTTCTTTTTCCAGTTTCTGTAAAATTATTGAGGCCTGACAGAATTATGATTCAATCTATTGTTTTTGCTTAATAGTAGGAAACTAATCGTGACCAGCAGGTTTTGCACGCAGCAGTGACCCTGCTGATGATCTCTGTTCTTGTGAGAGGAGCTATCTAAAGCATTGCTAAACTAATGCGTTGCTTAAAAAAAAAAAACACTTAATTTTCTGGTTCCTATATTAGTTCGCTTCAAAATGGTGTAAGAAGATAGCATATATTTAAGGTGGTGCAGTGGCGAAGGCAAAATCTTTTAAATGAGGGATAAATCACTAATAAATATTTGATATTGTATATTATATAGATATGTGTTATATAAAAAATTAATTTGAAATATATATACTAACTTATATTAAATAAAATTAATTTAAAAATATTTTTAAAATAAAAAAAATTACATAATTATTCTCTTTAAATTTTTATATTTTGAAACCGTTTCATAATAATTTTATTATTAATTTTATTAAAAATATTTTTTTTAAAATAGCTCAAATCATATACAAAATTAAAAGGAGATTTTGTAGTGATTTTAATAATATACATATAAGAAAAATCTAAAAATAGATGATTTTCCACTAAATATGCATTTGTTTTATTTTTAACTCCCCTTTTATTTATGAGACTTTTCAACTTTTAATTTATATTTCTGCAAAGAAGCATGATTATAAAAAGTTAAGGAGGCTTGCCTCCTTACGTTTTATTATGGCTTTGTTTCTGAGGTGGTGTTTAATTTTTAGATATTTATTATTTTTTAAAGTAATTTTTATTTAAAAATATATTAGAATAATATTTTTTTAAAAAAATTATTTTTTATATTAATATATTAAAACAATTAAAAAACATTAAAAAAAAATTATAGTTTTAGCAAACACACGGCCAACCACATTTACAAAACGCACTCTAAGAAGCATAATTAAACAAAGTTTGCAACTAGCCTGTAATTAATTCTAAAGGTATTAATCTGTGCGGAGGGTGGGTGGGAGAATGAGAAAGGATTAGGAATTGGGATCTTTCTATCATTGTATGCGAGGGAGAAAAGCACTAATAATATTTCTTGATTATGAGTTTTTTTTTTTATTATTATTATTTTAAAGCGTTCTCTTCTGTGAGAGCAGCAAAGCGTAAACTGGGTATATGAAACTAGCTATTTCCAAGCTATTTGGTGAATTATTAACAGTGAATTGATAGTCCAACTACTTAAATTTGTTTATCTACATTTGCTTGGATTATAATGACCGGCGGCAATCAATAAAACCGTTCTTCATCATGTCATCTTGTATTCTAACTAGCAAGCTACCACCACCCCATGGGAGCTTAGAGACTGGAGCTGGACCCATGATCGGACCACAGCTACGCACTAGGGCACAGAGGCTGGTCAGGGCTGGGCCACGATTACTTCCTCCTGAATCTTTACGGGTGTTGTTTACGGGTAGAGTCAGGCTCCTGACGTGGATTGGAGCACATTTGGTTTCCTCGTCTAAAATGACATAGTAACCTCTTGGAGCAATAAGAAAATGCCATACGACCTCTTCAAGCAGTGACACTGTATCTTTTCTTTCTTTTTCTTTTTCGTATCTCTGTTTTTCATAAAGAGACGCAACTTTTTTTGGTCTTACGCAAGGTTCTACCGTGGAACCGGTCTTTCTACTGGTTTGGAATCAAGCTCTCCAATAGATGGGGGAATTACACTGAATTCCACGCCCATCCATTGACCAGGTTAAAAAGTTAAAACGAGTCACGTAACAGAGAGCCACCACGTCCGGCAACGCTCGCCCTGCCCAGTCCATCCCTCTAGAGATGAAGCTATGGCACATAGCACAGAAAGGTCAAAGGGAGGCAAGGTGTGGTGGATCATGGATGATTGCACAGATTTTACTAGCACAAGCGATTCTCGCTGGCTAAAGTTCACGGATAGAGAGGTTGGTCGAGGGCTAGTTAATAAATTGAAAACATGTATATTGACATTTGAGACTGAGGAAGGAGAATTAAACGGGATGGCTTCGGGGTTTTTATTTCTTGACAAAATGAGGCCTAATTTTGACCGAGTTTTGAACCAACGGAAAAGAAAAAGGGAACATAAAATATAGGCCATCTTTCGCTAAAACTAATGGACCAAAAATCACTCAAGCCCGAGAACATGTGAGCTCTTGATGAACCCACTTTGGAATTCTAGGTTCTCTCCATATTTTGAGGCCCGAATAAATCCCTGGCCTTTGGTTGATGCTGTGACTGCGTTATTCCTGCCACATGCAACCGTGGCCCGCGATAAGTTATAGGTAATCTTTTTATATTGGATTTTTATATAAATTAATATAGTGTATATATTATATTAGTTTTAGGTATTTTTTATATTTTAATATATAAAAACAACTATTTTTTTATATATAAAAATATAATATGTATTAGTTTTTATGACTTTAATAAATATTGAATATTTAAGAAATCAAGAATTAGAAATATTTTAGAAATAATACTTTGATGCAATAAAAATCTTATAATTATAACTTTATAATTTTTTTTACAAAGAATTTTTTTTATAAACTTTATCTTTACTCTAAATTTATTAATCTAATATTATATAAATATTAAAAATAAATTAAATATATATATATATATAACTAACATGCTATAAGCATATTAAACTAACTGTTATTAGGATTTGTTTTTCTCAAAAAAAAATTATAAATTAGTCTTTCTAAATTTTTTTTTCAAGAATGAATTAAATAATTTTTTAGTTTAAAAAATAATTAATTAATCTCTTGGGATAGAATTATAAAATTGGGTGAGCAAATAATGAAAATTGAATACTTTGCCTGTGTCCTCTAAGTACTCCATTAATGTCCAACTTGAAACCTTCAGCAGTGGAATTGAATTCCCATATAGCTCAGAACCAGTTGGTTCTCCTTCACTCCTTCAATGGCCGCACAGTAGAAGCTTTCTGTTTCTCTGATCAATTCTTTGGCCTCCATAAGACTATCTTCCCTCATTCTCCAAGCCTGTAAGCCTACCTCTGAGAGTGCCTTGCTTTCTCTGGCAGTAGTTGTAATTCCCTGGTACCACCAACACCTCCACCATCGAGGCGGATTGAATCCTTAGCTAACCTTGGAAACTCCACAAGACTCCCGGCACTCTTCCCTTTCCCCATGGGAGGGAGACCCGCCGTGCAATTGAAGGCTAACCACTCACTTCTTACCCCTCTTTTCTTTGTCTTCTTCATCTCACGAACTAAGGCCTCCTTACCCATCTCCTTCATTTTCAATCTCAAACCAAATGTTTTTGCATGTTCTTATTATAGGCGAGTTTTCCTCTCCTCAAACCTCCTCGTGGAAGTAACACCGCTGCAATCCTCTTCCTCCTGCCATTTTATTCCAATCAATCTCACCGTTCTTTTTCTTCGTCTGGCAAGATCTTCAATCATTGGAGGCCATTGCACACCTTGACCAACGTCAAAATCAACTGTGTGCACTATGTCAGCATCTTCAGGGAGGGCTTCTAGCTGTAATTGTATGAACAGAGGAAATATGAAATGAAGCTTGGCTCTGTTACTTTAGCCATACATCAATGTATTATATTTATAGAGATACATTGTAACTATATTGGTAAAATAAAAAACAAATTTATTCTAGAAAAAGGGTACAATATTAGAAGACGTGGTCAAACTGCTAAAAACATAGATATATTTGTTATCACTGCACTGCATAATTCTTCAAGAAATTGCTGCTATCAGTGACGGAGGCAGGGGGGCTGGCAGGGCCCCGGCCCCTACAAGGTTTTCCCAGCCCCTTTCTTGTATAAAATAATTAAAATTTTAACTTTTTTAAATAATTTTTTTTAATTTGGCTTCCCTTAATTTTTCTTTCTTGCTCCGCCCTGCCTGCTGCACCCATCACCAATTCTGGGGGATTATCGGCTCCTCTTGGCATAATGGCTCGGGTGCTATATCCAGTCTGTGGCCTATCCTGATTAATGGCTGATATCAGTGCCATCTAATTCTGGAAACACCACATACATTTTCTTGTCTAACAAACCCTTGCTTATAATCAAAAGTGAGGCTGTTGGGTTGATTGAACCTGATCACTTTAGGGTTTTCTAGAATTAAAAGTCCAATCAAGTAAAAAAAATGAAACCTGGAGTCAGAGAACTGACGGTTTCCGGAACAGACATGGAAACCCTTGCATTTCCTTTTTTATGTGCCCAACGGTTATTTTTTGTACAGCTTTGTACCAATTTCCATTCGGAATCCGAAACAGACATGGAAACCCTTTAATTTCCTTTCTATAAAAAGACTTCGTTAGGGAAACAATTTCACACTTTCTCTGCTAATCGGTTTTCTTCCAACTCCAAGCAAGTATTTCAAGCGAAAGCATGGAGCCATCGTCATCTTCTGTCTATTCAACTCAGTTTCTTGCCAAAAAGGTTACTGTAGAGTTCATTATTGTCAAGGAATCGCAAGTTGGCTTACAAGTTAGTAGACAACAATTCCTGTTGAGACTGGGAGTTGTTGGTGTTGAGGAATCATAGATACAAGAAGATGTTTACCAACACAGACATCAGTTTATCTTCAGCCATGAAAGCTACTCTGCACCTCGCCATCTCTGATCAAGCTCGTAAACTCCACGGTGAAATTGACCACATATTTGTCTGCGTTCTCCACCCGAGGTTCAATATCATGACTGGAATCCATGTTGATGAGGATAAGGCGGTCCCGTGGGATGTTGTCGAAAACCCGCGATAAGTTATAGGTAATCTGTTTATATTGAATTTTTATATAAATTAATATATTGTATATATTATATTAGTTTTAGGTATTTTTTATATTTCAATTTATAAAAACAATTGTTTGTTTTTTTAAAAAAAAAAACTTAACATATACTAATTTTTATGGCTCATTTAATATTTAAAAAATTATCAATCAAAAATATTTTAAAAATAATATTTTGATACAATAAAAATTTTATAATTATAACTTTATAATTTCTTTTACAAACCATTTTTGTCTTATGAATTATATTTTTACTTTAGATTCATTAATCTAATAACATATGAATATTAAAAATAAATTAAAATTTTATTAATAATATATATATATACACACACATGTAAATAACTAGCTACAAAGCACATTAAACTAATAGTTATTAGTATTTGTTTCTTTCAAAGAAAATTATAAATTAATCTTTCTGATTATTTTTTTTCAGAATGAATTAAATAATTTTTTTAGTTTAAAAAATAATTAATTAATCTCTTGTGATAGAATTATAAAATTGGGTGAGCAAATAATGAAAATTGAATACTTTACGTGTGTCCTCTGAGCAAGTGCTCCTCCATTTATGTCCATCTTGAAACCTTCAGCAGTGGAATTCCCATATAGCTCAGAACCAGTTGTTTCTCCTTCACTCCTTCAATGGCCGCACAGTAGAAGCTTTCTGTTTCTCTGATCAATTCTTTGGCCTCCATAAGACTATCTTCCCTCATTCTCCAAGCCTGCAAGCCTACCTCTGAGAGTGCCTTGCTTTCTCTGGCAGTAGTTGTAATTCCCTGGTACCACCAACACCTCCACCATCGAGGCGGATTGAATCCTTAGCTAACCTTGGAAACTCCACAAGACTCCCGGCACTCTTCCCTTTCCCCATCGGAGGGAGACCCGCCGTGCAATTGAAGGCTAACCATTCACTTCTTACCCCTCTTTTCTTTGTCTTCATCTCACTAACTAAGGCCTCCTTACCCATCTCCTTCATTTTCAATCTCAAACCAAATGTTTTTGCATCTTCTTATTATAGGTGAGTTTCATCTCCTCAAACCTCCTCGTGAAGTAACACCGCTGCAATCCTCTTCCTCCTGCCATTTTATTCCAATCAATCTCACCATTCTTTTTCTTCGTCTGGCAAGATCCTCAATCATTGGAGGCCATTGCACACCTTGACCAACGTCAAAATCGACTGTGTGCACTATGTCAGCATCTTCAGGGAGGGCTTCTAGCCTTCTAGGATTACAGAATTGGCTGTAAAGTGGGCAAACCTTCCATAAGGAAATATCTGATAGGATGTTTTAAATGCAGCCTCATAATTCTTGCTCGCTTCTTTCCATAGAAAGTCCATTTCCCCTTTCATGAGAAGCTAGCCGGCACCAATTGGTGCTAGTTAAGTCAACAAAATGGACACCAATTCGGTGCCATTTGCAGCATCAATTGGTGTCACTTGCCCACTTGCCTTGCTCTTGTTTTTTGCAAGATAAAGATAAAAAAGTTTGCCTATAAATAAGGAGTGGATCCTTGCCTTATGACACAAGAGAGAAATAAAAGAGAAGAAGACGGGACAAGTGAGAGAGGGAAAGTAATCCCATAAAATTGTGAGGTATTTGTGAGGAATACTAAGTGAGGTGTTTTCTTCTAGTAATAGAGAGATTTCAGTTGTTCTCCTATTGGTAGAGAGAGGTTGTAATTCTCACATTACTTAGTAAAATCCTTCTATACTTGCCCGTGGACGTAGCCAAATTGGGTGAACCACGTAAATTCTTGTGTGTCTCATTTCTCATTTTATCTTATCCTTTGCCTTTTGTCTTGTTGGGTTTGCATGTCAGTATCCTAACAGTGGTATCAGAGTCTTCTTGGTTGGTGTTGTTAACACAAAAGTTATTCGTGTATACGGTTACTATTCACCTATACAGCACTATTCATCCATACGGTACTGTTCACATACATTACTGTTGACATATATAGAAAGTCAGTGTGGTGATTAAATATAGTCTAGGAAGTTCTGTCTAAGGAGATTGGGTTTTAAGCAGGACCGTTTGTGACCCGTCCAATTTTTCTTAGGAATTTACTTAGTGAAGTATTATTCACACGATACTATTCCTATATACGTTACAGATCTGTGAAATGGTGATAGCTGAATAGATCACAGTGAATAAAATGGCAGCAAAGTATGAGATTGAGAGGTTCAAGGAAGCAATTTCTCACTGTGGAAAATGAGAATCAAGGCAATCTTGAGGAAAGACAATTGTTTGGCAGCAATTGGGGATCGACCCGTGGAGATCACTGATAATGCAAAATGGAATGAGATGGATGGAAATGTTATTGCTAACATACATTTAGCATTAGCTGATGAAGTATTATCAAATATAGCAGAGAAGAAAACAACTAAGAAGATATGAGAGACTCCAACAAAGCTATACGAGTCCAAGTCTTTGCACAACAAGATTTTCTTAAAACGGAGACTTTATACCCTTCGAATGGCAGAAACCACATCGGTGACTGACCACATCAACACAATAAGAACTCTATTTTCACAACTCACTACATTGGGTCAACAAATAGAGGAAAATGAACGTGCAGAGCTTCTTCTTCAAAGTCTTCCTGATTCGTATGATCAGTTCATTATCAACTTCACCAATAATATCCTCTCAGACTATTTAGTCTTCGATGATGTTGCAGCCGCTATCTTGGAAGAAGAAAATAGACACAAAAATAAAGGAGACAAAAACAGTTCAAACCAAGCCGAGGCGTTGTTGATGTCAAGAGGAAGATCAACGAAGCGTGGCTCCAATAGGAGTCAAAGACAGGGGAGGTCCAAATCAAGAAGTAAGAAGACTGTGAAATGCTACAACTGTGGTAGAAAAAGGCACTTCAAAAAGGATTGTTGGTTTAAAAAGGGTATAGAGAACACTACAAAGTCATCAAGACCTCAAGGATGTGTTGTAAGCACCTTAGAAGATAGGAGGTTTTATATAGTGAAGCAGCGACAATCTCTACAGATAGAAAAGAGCTCACTGAGGTTTGGTTAATAGATTCAGGAGTAATATGGCATATAACTCCTAATTGAGATTGGTTTCATAAATATGAACCCATCTCTGAAGGCTCGGTATTCATGGGTAATGATCATGCTTTAGAGATTGCCGGCATTGGCACCATCAAATTGAAGATGTATGATGGCTCAATTCGTACTATTTCAGGAGTATGGCATGTGAAAGGCTTAAAGAAGAATCTTTTGTCTGTGGGACAATTTGATAGTCTTGGCTGTAAGATTCGGATAGACAATGGAATCATGAAAATTAGCAAATAAGCGCTAGTGGTTTTAAAGGCAAGAAAGATAGTTACAAATTTATTTGTGTTAATAAGAGAAACACATCATAAGGCAGAGGCGTCAATCGCATCAACCAGTCTTGTAGAAGAGAAGACGATGATGTGGCATCAAAAACTAGGTCACATGTCAGAGAAAGGTTTAAAGGTTCTCTCTGATCAGAAGTTACTCCCTAGGCTTACAAAGGTTACTTTACCTTTTTGTGAGCATTATGTTACAAGTAAACAACATAGGTTGAAGTTTGGCACATCAATAACTAAGAGCAAATGCATCTTAAACCTGATTCACTATGATGTTTGGCAAGCACTGGCTGTATCCTTGGAAGGAGCAAGATACTTTGTATCATTCATAAATGACTTCTCTAGGAGATTTTGGGTGTATCCAATTAGAAGGAAGGCAGATGTGCTTGCAGTCTTTAAAACTTTCAAAGCGCGGATAGAACTTGAATCTAAAAAGAAGATTAAGTGTTTGAGAACTGACAATTGAGGAGAATATACCAGTGATGAATTGAATAACTTTCTGTCAACATGAAGGTATCAAAAGGCAGTTCACAACGGCATACACTCCACAACAAAATAAAGTGGCAGAGCGGATGAACATAACTTTATTAGAAAGAACAAGAGCAATGTTGAAGGCTGCAGGTCTAGAAAAGTCATTCTGGGCAGAAGCAGTCAATATCGCCAGTTATGTGATAAATCGATCTCCGTCAAATACAATTGAGCTGAAGACACCGATGGAGATGTGGACTGGAAAGCCAGCTAATTATTCTCGATTGCATATATTTGGAAGTCATATGTACATAATGTACAATACTCAAGAAGTTAGCAAGCTAGATTCAAAATCCAGAAAATATGTATTATTGGGATATGCTGATGGAGTGAAGGGGTATCGCTTGTGGGATCCCACTGCCTATAAGATAGTCATCAGCAAAAATGTCATATTTGTAGAAGATAAAATGCAAATGGAAGAACTTAATAGCATTTTAAAGGAGACTACAACAATCTAGATGGAAAATACTCAAAATCATACTTCTTCTGAAGCTGCATCAGAGCATGAAGAGCCATCAACAAATAGAGTCTGAAACTCCTAAGTTTGGCAGTTGACTCGTGAAAGAAGACCACTGGCTTGGCACTCAGAATATGTTATTGAGAGCAACATTGCATACTGTCTTCTAACAGAGGATGGAGAGCCATCAACTTTCCATGAGTATATCAAAAGCACAAATGTATCTATATGGATGACATCAATACAAGAGGTGATTGAAGCTCTGCACAAGAATAACACTTGGGATCTTGTTTCGTTACCACAAGGAAGAAAGGCCATTAGCAATAAATGGGTTTACAAGATAAAGCGTGATGGAAATGATTAAGTGGAGCGGTATCATGCAAGATTGGTGGTGAAAGGATATGCTCAAAAAGAAGGAATAGACTTCAATGAGATATTTTTTCCGGTGGTACGACTTAGTACAATCATATTAGTCTTAGCAATGTGTGCTATATTTGATCTTCACTTAGAGCAGTTAGATGTGAAAACTGCATTTCTTCATGGAGAACTTGAAAAAGAAATTTATATGCTCCAACCAGAGGGTTTTGCTGAAATAGGCAAGGAGAACCTGGTTTGCAGGTTGAACAAATCTCTATACAGTCTCAAACAAGCATCGAGGTGTTGGTACAAGAGATTTGATTACTTTATAAATATTAGCCTTGGGTACAACAGACTCAGTTCAGATCATTATACGTATTACAAGAGGTTTGAAGAAAATGATGTTTTCATCATTCTGTTGTTGTACGTGAATGATATGTTGGTAATAGGCCCCAACAAAAATCGAGTCCAAGAATTGAAGGCACAGTTGGCTAGGGAGTTTGATATGAAGGACTTGGGACTAGCAAACAAGATTTTAGGGATGCAAATTCACCGAGACAGAAGTAAGAGAAAGATTTGGCTTTCTCAGAAAAATTATTTGAAGAAAATCTTGCGACACTTCAACATGCAAGATTGTAAGCCAATTTCCACCCCGCTTCCTATTAACTTCAAAGTATCCTCAAGTATGTCTACTAGCAATGAAGCAGAGAGGATGGAGATGTCTCGAGTACCGTATGCATCAGCAGTGGAAAGTTTAATGTTTGCCATGATATGTACAAGACCAGACATTGCACAAGCAGTGGGAGCAGCTAGTCGATACATGGCAAATCCTGGTAGAGAGCATTGGAATACTATTAAGAGGATCTTGAGATACATCAAGGGTACCTCAGATGCCGCATTATGTTATGGAGGATCAGAATTTACTGTTTGAGGTTATGTTGACTCAGATTTTGCTGGTGACCATGAGAAAAGAAAATTCACTACAAGCTATGTGTTCATAATTGCAAGAGGAGCTATGAGCTGGGTCTCTAAACTTCAGACTGTTGTAGCGTTATCCACAACAAAAGTGAGTACATGGCAGCTACACAAGCTTGTAAAGAAGCAATATGGATGAAGAAACTTATGGAGGAGCTCGAGCACAAACAAGAGAAGATTCTTTTGTAATGTGATAGTCAGAGTGCCTTGCATATTGTAAGGAATCCAGCGTTTAATTCAAGAACAAAACATATAGATGTTCAGTATCACTTTGTTCGTGAAGTGGTGGAAGATGGAAGTGTGGATCTTCAGAAGGTTCACACAAAGGAAAACTCAGCAGATGCTTTTGACCAAACCAGTCAACACTGATAAGTATATATGGTGCAGAAACGTAAGCAGCATGAAGATGGCAAGTATTGAAAGGATAGAAGAATCATAAATGATCAAGTGTGAAGACTTGATTAAATCATCAAAGTCTTTAAGTGAGAGAATGTAAAGCTAGCTGGCACCAATTAGTGTTAGTTAAGTCAGCAAAATAAGCACCAATTCGGTGCCACTTGCCCACTTGCCTTGCTCTTGTCTTTTGCAAGACAAAGACAAGGAAGCTTACCTATAAATAGGCAGTGCATCCTTGCCTTATGTGTAACACAAGAGAGAAATAAGAGAGAAGAAGACGGGACAAGTGAGAGAGGGAAAGTAATCCCATAAAATTGCGAGGAAGAGTAGATGAGGTGTTTTCTTCAAGTAATAAAGAGATTTCAGTTTTTCTCCTATTGGTAAAAAGAGGTTGTAATTCCCATATTACTTAGTAAAATCCTTCTATACTTGCCCGTGGACGTAGCTAAATTGGGTGAACCACATAAATTCTTGTGTGTCTTATCTTTTATTTTATCATATCCCTTGCCTTTTGTCTTGTTAGGTTTGCATGCTAGTATCCTAACATTCCAGTGCTTGAATCATATAATGAGCAAGTCACTCGACAGTTGAACTGAAATGACAAACCTTCTCCTTTAACCGACTCATAATTTTTTCAGCCAACTCTTTCGTCTCCATCTCCTCAGCCTCTCCATAAGCCTTAAGCAGATAGAGTATGCTCAATTGGTTATCAAATTCCATGCTAGTACCAGGCAGAATCAAGGATGTTTGATTCATCAGCATGCCTATAGATACCTCCCTCAAAAAGCTCCCTGCATCATCTCCTGGAATGTTATGTAGAGCAGGTGGATTGCTCTCACTCGCCAACCAGTCGCTAATATCCTCAATTTCATTCACCGTCAATACTAGGTCATCTAAAGTAGTATTAGACTCTGAAATTAGGGAACATTTCTGCTCCACTAGTCGGAACATAGTGACAGGCAAATCGTCAACAAGAATAGGGAAACTTGGAGGCTCATCAACATGTATAACTGGGGAAAATAGGATAGAAGAGGAAACGTCATAAAATGTTCAATAGAGATACATGAAAAAGAGTGATCAGGATGGCTGCTTGATTAGGCATCTCTGTTTCGAAAAAAATCCCTTGCTTCTTCTATAGGACTGTAAGTACTCTGCCATGGATAACAAAGAAGATCAACAAGCAATTTTTTTCCATGGAGTTCACTCAAGCTCGTCGTAGAAAATGCTTAATATGCTTAATAAAATCCTCTCTTGATCACTCATATATATTCATATAGTTCATAATATACTTAATATATGCACATTTGTTACCCTTGATTAGGATAACATGTAGTAAGATCAAAACATAACATTCTTTGTATAAAATAATTTAGTGATCTCAAGTATAAAAATCACTTACATAACCATCACGTAAACTTTTTCATATACACATATGATCTCTCCATATGAGATTCTCATGTGGGTCAGTTCAGTGTACATGTCATATGATAAATATCTACATATTAATTTTATGCATCCCTCATACCTCAACTTATAAGAACAATTGTTTCATTTTATAATGAAAAGAACATAACATGATCAGTTTCAACGACTCTAGTTAGTGTCCAGTTTTAATAAAAATTAACCATGAACATTTAAGAATAATGTTTTAATGCAATGGAAATCGTATAATTACAAAAACTTTATAATTTACTTTGAAAAATATTTTTATCCATAGAACTTTATCTTTATTTAGATTTATTAATTAAATATTAAATTTATTAACCAAATATTTGATAAATATTAAAAATAAATAAATATTAAAAATAAATAATTTTTATTAATAATTAAATATATTTACAAGAACACAAACAATATCTCATATTACTAACCTATTAGCTATAAATCATATATGCATATGATACCATCTTTACAGAGCTTGTGGGCACAAATCAAGTCTAAGATAATTGAGGTAGCTTTTGTGATTGTGATTTGAAAAAAATAAGTTGTAAAGAAGTACGGTTATGGTTAGTTGGATTTAGATATGTTTTTAGTAAATATTATGGTTGAAGTTTGTGTAGCAAAAAATATACATAAAATATTTGGTAGTTGTATTTGATAGTGTGGTTGCGATTACTTTTGAAAGTGTTTTTTATTTGGAAATGCATTAAAATAAAGTTTTTTTTGTTTTTTTAAATTATTTTTGATATTAGCGCATCAAAATGATCTGAAAAGATAAAAAAAAATTAATTTGAAGTAGAGAAAAAAAGTAATTTTTAATTTTTTTCAAGAATGTTTTTGAAACGCAAAAAAAATAAGGTTCTAAGGAATTTTACGAAACTCGGTTAAAAAACATGTAAAAATTGTTACTCAAAAACTGCATTTCAAACTTAATTTTTTAGTGGACCTTGTAGTATAAAACGCAATTTGATTTATAACCATACACCTTACTGTATTTATTTCACCACAATAATAGTCAATAAAACATATAAAAATAAATAGGGTTCTAAGGAATTTTACAAAACTTTATTAAAAAAAACATATAAAAACTGTTGTATAAAAATTACATTTCAAACTTATTTTTTTAATAAATCCCATAATATAAAATATAATTTAATTTATTATCAAACACTATACTATATTTGTTTCACTATAAATACAAAAAGTAGCACAAAACAAGCACAGCTTTAAAGTGATGCACAGGACCTAAATAATGGGTCGTATGGTTAGTCTCGAATCTTCTAGAATTAGCTCAGAATGTGGTTGGAGACACTTTAAACCACAATAATAGTCAATAAAACGTGTTTGGACTACTTAGGTTCAAATGACATATGTGTAGTTTCAAAAACTCGAGTATAGACTAAGAGAAGATTATTTTCTTTAAGATATAAATTGAAAGATAAGTATAATATCATCTAAACAAGAACAGGAAAATCAAAACACGGTGAGATTTCCCCTTTACCCTCCCTTATTATTCTGTTTGCAATTTGGACCACCGATGTCCCTTTTTAGTCGATCCATGTTTATGCAAATCATCTTTGGCAATAGGCTTACCAAAGCTAGATGGGTCGGTTTAATCAAAAGCTGAATCGAGCTATTGGCAAGAGGCTCGGGAGAAATTCAATTAATATTTGACAGTGCAAGACACCAGTCCTGTTCTTGCCAATACCAATTACGCGACAGAGTCCATTTCCCAGCATGAGATCAAGCATGCATATATTCAAATAAACATGGCCGTGTGCTGAACATATGACAATGAGCTGGTTTTCACTCCACGAGTTTTCGTCAAAAATGGAGCTCAAATCTAATCCATGGACATTTACATTTCTTTATTTAGAGTATGGTTGGTATTGTCGTACCTGTTATAATTATGATTTGAAAAAAATTGTTTTATAAAAAATATTTTTAGTTAAAATTAATTTAAAAAAATAAGTGTTTAATTAAAACTGTGATTGAAATTAAGATTGAAAAAAATAGTTTTAATATATTTGGTTAAGAATGCTTTTGAAATTGAGATTATAAAATAATTTTAAAAAATATATATTAATATTGATGGTTTTTAATTTAAATATTATGGATTTAACTATTACTATTATATCATGAAATAAATGACACTTTATATATAAAAAAAATTATTTTAATAAAAAAACTATCTACAATTCCATTATGTATAAAATTCATCCGACAAGAACTACAAAATTAGATAAAATATTATTAGGAATAAAATTAAAATTACAGTACGAGTAAATTTAATTCACCTTTAACTAATTTTTTTAAAAAAATATTGTTCGTGTTCACGTGAATACTACGAGTGAAATCAATTAATTATACTAATTTTTCAAAAGAAAAAAAAGATTATTCACTGAATAATAGAGCACGAATCAGAATTTTTGCCGCGCAAGAAGCAGCTCCTAGCTACTTTCTTTTTTCTTGCACTTCAAAAACAGCAAACCATGAAACTCATGAATAGTAACAAGTATTTGTTAATTAACTAAACCGCTTGTAAAATAAAATAATAAGAACCGTATACGCTACCATATAACCAAACAGTTTCTTAATCAATATCTCCCCCACCTATACAACTACCATATTGAATTCACATTTGAGCATATTGTATGATTGAAGGCTTGAAAAATTATAAATACATCACTGTACTTGCGGTGCATTCGGGAAGTCAACAGACCTGGGATCCTGAGCCAGCCCATTTGCCAGCTTAGGAGTAATATTATCTCTGCTAGATGCCATATTAATGGGCCACCCTAGCAGCTCTTCTCCGCAAGCAAACACAGATCATATACGATATATAGACCAACAAGAAGCATCCACCCTACTCAAGGTTTTTCCATGGCAAGCCAATCACGGCATGTGGGTGTAGTCTTCTCTTAGTCACAACCTCTCTCACCTCACTTTCTTCTCTGCTGCCATGTGAAACTTTTCAGAACCCACCCACACCCACTTGCTAGGCTTTTATCGTTAACCTTTAGCTTTTGGTATTTGGTAACCAGACTACTCAGCGTTTCCAAACACGCCTTGTCTACACAGCAGTGATCTTTTTATGGTCCCTCCTCCTTTCCTAAAACTCATCACCATGGAGGCGGTGGTCCTAGCAGGCATAAGCGTTTGCATTGCAGGTGAAAGATGGCGCAAACATAACAATTAACATAGATCGTGGATGCTACTACTGGGACCCGACCAACATCTTCAAAGTGTTAGTTGGTCAATCCCATGCCATTTAAAACGAAGTTAAGATGATTCATGGGAGCTGTTGATCTGATAAAAACTAGCTCTAGCACTTTTAATTAGGTGATTGTGCAGTCTAATTCTGGTCAAGCTCGCCTTACACACAAAATGTAACTCGTGCTCTCACTTTTATTATTATTATTATTATTATTGGCATTGTGATTTACTGTCACCACTTCATTACAATTTAGACAGAAAAAACATAATATCGGTGCAGAGGACAGACATCTCTTACAAGTTACAATAATGTTGCGACAAAAGGCAAGCAGTAAAATGTCCCACAAATACCATGAGATAGAGAGAGAGAGAGAGAGAGAGAGAGAGAGAGGCCAATTGACACATGGCCCAGATGAAAACAGGAAGCAAAAAAGAAAACCTTTCTCTCAATCTCCGATTCTTACTGTCTTTACCTAAAATAATAATAATAAAAAAAAAGTATGCCATCTATGTCTACAAACGAGGACCTTTCATCCATAATTAGGCTAAATCATTCCATCTCCTAACCTACCCCGCCTAGTAAACCCTCCATTCAAAAAGCGAAGCCAAGCTCCAGCACCAAGAGTTTCTATTTACCCTCCTCAACCACCTTAACAAACCACCTAGCGTATTCTCTCTCCATCGACCTTTCCTTTTCTTGACCCTCGTCCTCTTAAACCTTAATCACCCGCTTTTGCAGCTCTTCATTCAATCCCCTAAAAATCCCTTCCCTTTAAGCAAAACCCGAGAAACGAAAGCAGCCAAAACCCATTTTATACTCCTAATTGTTTCTGTTTTTCTCAAATCAGACCCAGAAAGAGAAGAATTCAATTTGGATCTCCACCGCTCAATGTGGCGGCCGTGGGCTAAATCAACAGTTAAGATTCACGATACCTCGTCTTCTCCTTTCTCTTTCCCCACTTTCAAAGATATCCAAAACCTCTGCACAGAGGACCACCCCTCCAGTCACATAAAAAAATGCTCCTCTATTTTCCACCGGGTCCGGGTCGCCAACACCTTCCTTCGCTCCCTCGCGTTATCCTTACCCGAACCAAAACCCGGACCCGAACCAGAAAACAATGCCTCTCCAACCCCTAACAAAACGACAGCACCACCGCTTCAACAACAACCTTCTATTACAATCCCGGGTACCGACAGGCGAATTGTCGTCTACTACACAAGCCTACGCGTGGTTCGTTCAACATTCGAGGACTGCAAGATCGTCCTATCTATCCTTCGTGGGTTCCGCGTTTTGATTGACGAACGAGATCTCTCAATGGATTCAAGTTTTTTAAACGAGTTAAATCAGATCTTCTCGAACGGTGGTGGTTGCGGTCAGAAGCTGACATTGCCACGTGTCTTTATCGGAGGGAGATACATGGGTGGAGCCGAGGAAACCAGACAGTTGAATGAATCAGGTGAGCTCAAGAAAATCATAGAAGGGTTGCCTGTAGCGGATTCTGGTGTTTGTGAGGTGTGTTGTGGATATAGGTTTATTCTATGTGGTCAATGTAATGGGAGTCATAAGTTGTATATAGAGAAAGCTGGGTTCAAATCTTGCACGGCTTGTAATGAGAATGGTTTGATCAGGTGCCCTTCTTGTGCTGTCTGATTTTTATTTTTATTTTTTATTAACTTTGCTGAGGAAAATTAGAAGGTTTGTTGTTATTTCTTTTTGTGATGTAATAATCTTAAAGTAGGTGATACGTTAAAAATTTAGGAAACTAAGGTTATGTTAACATTACTTTTTTTTTTTATGAAAATATGATTATTATGTATGTTAGTTTTAAGCTATAGGAAGCATATGAGTTTGATCAATTAATTTTTTTTACTTTTTTGTGGATTTTGGGAATTATACTCTTACAATTGTTGGTGTAGTGATTTTAAAATTTATTTTTTATGATATGAATATATATAAAAAATTAGTTTCAAAAAAAAAAAAGTTAATTTTTTCAAATACGTTTAAAACATCAAATAAAGATTCTAGGCAAAGGGGTGTGATGACTGATGGGGGCTAGTTTCTTTTGTTTTGAGCGAAGTTTGATGTTGACTCCATTTTATTTTATTTTTCATTTGTTTGGAGTTTAGCAGTTGGAAATTGTTCAATTGTCTCGTATATTTTGTCCTCATTTTGGTTCATTCCACTTTTGGGTTCTGTGCTTTTTGAGAATTGTTCAAATCTAGAGTAGGATTGTTGGAGGAACAAAATTCATCTTTTCATTGACTGTAGTGGATATTACAGATTACACATTGACTGACATAGAAAAACAAAGAGCGACTCTGCCCTATCTGCTACATTACAGGGTAGTATAACTGGCATTTGAGCTTGAATACTTGTTCAATCAACGAAACTGCTACTGTTTAGGGACTTGGTAACGATAGCTGCCGCCTGCTAACTGATCTTTTCTGGCAAGAACTGAGTTTTTAGCCTTCTTTATGCAGCCTAAACTCTGAAGAAATGGAAATCGAGTTTTGGCATGCTTTGTTTTAGCTATGTAGACAAGTTAACTATAGCTGTTAGAGATGTATAGAACCATGCTAACAAGTGCCCGTATTTATATACATCTCTAACATGATTTAAACTATTACAGTGTGGGATTATTTGGTGGCTCTCTTGTTAGATAGTATAAGTGTGTTCGTAATCGTAGGGTTGCAGCAATCAAGCTTCATTTTGTTTCTGGTTTTGAGGTAGACCAGTCACAGCAGAATTGATGCGTTTGCATAGATTTCTTTTCTCGGCATCCTTTTTTAGGATGAGAAAAACTTTTGTACACCAAGATTAGATGCCTCTCTGGTCAGGTTTTAAGCAGAGCAACATGAAGACGAAACTCTCTCGTAGCTTAAGATTTCAAGACACATGCTGCATTTTATGTCATAACTTGAAATCAACTCAAATTGGAATGGCCTGGGACAGAAGCAACATAGGCTTTCAAAAACAGGAATATTTCCTGGGCAGTTTCTTGTTTCTCTAAGAAGTGAAAAGGAAATGACAGCCCGTTGATTATAACCAGCCAACTAGGCGGGCAACAGACATTTTCCCTTCCACCAACCGATTTCATGTCCGTTTGATGTAATTCCCCTTCTATAACTGGCAATGGTACAAGAAATTAAGAATTGTTCTTCTTCTACAGCTTTCCTAATGCACATGGGAGGGAGACCTGTCTTCCCAGCTTTTAGAGTTTACTACAGTTTTTTGTCATTCACCAAAGCCTTCATATTCATCTCTCCAGCCATCAATCTCAAGCGAACAGTTGTGTATGTTCATGTAGTTGCACTTTGTAAGCTTAAAAATCTGCCCACAAGGGAAAAAAAATGCAATCCACTCCTTTATTCCATCTAATTTACTGACGTACTTTTCAAATTGGTCTTGCTTTCCTGAGTTTCTCAAGGAGTGAAGTTCATTGCTGTCAAGATTTCTCATACGCACACTCCCCCATACCTAAATTACTGTAGATTATAATAATAATTCATAGTGTATTTTTTTATATATTTTTTTTTCCAACTTTCTCTTTCTTTTTTTTAACAAAATTACTTTCTTTCTTTTTTTCTAACTTTCCTTTTTTTTTTTTCTCCTTTTATTTTTTTTTTCAAAACTATCTTTGTTAATTTTACTTTTTAAATATTGAGCTGATTAAAAATTTTAATTTATAATTAACAATACTCTAAATGGTGTGGCGGAATCACTGTTCCTCCACACCTAAATCACTGTGGATTACAATGGTAATCCACGGTGCATTCCTTTTTTTTTTTGCACTTTTCCAAAAAAAAATCAACTTTCTCTTTTTTTTGTTTTTTTCTTTTTTTTTTTCAAAATTACTTTTTTTTTCAACTTTCCTCCTCTTTTTTTTTCCAAAACTATCTTTGTTAATTTTACTTTTTAAATATTGAGCTGATTAAAAATTTTGATTTGTAATTTTTTTTTTTAAATATTATGGATAGCTACGGTGTTTTTCCATATAGTTTTTCTATTTTATTTTTTTATGTTTCAAAATTATATTTGGCAATTTTATTTTTTGAAATCATTGTTTCCCCACACTCAAATGCATTATAGATTACAATAATAATCCACAGTGCATTCCTCTCTTCTTCTTTTTTTATACTTTTTCATTTTTTTTCCAACTTTTCCTTTTTTTCTTTTTTTTTTCTTTTTTTTCTAAAATAACTTTCCTTTTTTTTTCCCAACTTTCCTCTTTTTTCTTTTTTTTTTTCATTTATTTTATTTTTTTTCCAAAATTATCTTTGTTGATTTTACTTTTTAAATATTGAGATGGTTAAAAATTTTGCTTTATAATTTTTTTCATTTAAAATACTATGGATTGCTACGATGTTTTTCTATGTAGTTTCTCTATTTTATTTTTTAAAATTATATTTGTCAATTTTTTATATTTTTTATATTGAGTTGATTGAGAATTTAGTTTTGTAATTTTTTTTTTTAAAACATTGTTGATCGCTTCAGTGTTTCTTCGCAGGGTTTTTTGTTTTTGTTTTTTTATGATTTTCTTCGAAATTAACTTATTTTATTTTATTTTGTAATATTAAGCTGGTTAAAAATTACAGTTACAATATGTGAACAAAGCATTGTAACTTTCCTCGCAAATTATTGTGGCTTGCTACAATGTTTTTTTCTACATGGTTTTTTTTTTTTCTGTTTTGTTATGTTTTTTTTCTAAGATTATCTTCGTCAATTTTATTTTTAAAATATTAAGTTGGTTAAGAATTGTAATTACAAGTGAATACAAGTTTTTCCTCACAAAAAACTATGAATTGATACATTTTTTCCTCACATGGTTTTTTTCAGTTTCTTTTGTGTTTTTTTTTGTAATATTTTTTTTCTAAAATTATCTTCGTTGATTTTATTTTTTAATAGAGTTGGTTAGAATTTAACTTTATAACAAAACTTAATCATGTGGGAAAAGCACTGTAGTTTTCCTCACAAAATATTATTGAGAATTATAATTACAAGTCATTACAAATAAGGCTAAATCATGTGAGGGAGCACTGTAGCTTTCATCACAAAACACTGTGAATTGCTACAATATTTCTAACATGATTTTTTTTTCCTTTTTTTTTGTTATTTTTCTAAATTGTCTCTGTCGATTTAATTTTTTTTAATATTGAGCTGATTAATAATTTAGTTTTGTATTTTTTTTCTTTAAAACACTATGAATTATTGCAGTATTTTCCCATATATTTTTTTTAAATTATCTTTGTTGATTTTTTTTTGGAATATCAAGTTGGTTGAAAATTATAATTACAATAAACTTAAATCATATGGAAAAAGCGTTGTAGTTTTTCTCACACAACACTATAGTTTTTCTCACAAAACATTGTCAATTGCTGCAATATATTTTTCTTATGGGTTTTTTTCCTTTCAAAATTATCTTTGTTGGTTTTTTTTTTAATATCAAGTTGGTAGAGAATTTAGCTTTGTAATTTTTTTTGCTTTTTATTAACAGAAAAGCTAAATTATGTGGTGAAAACACTATATCTTTTTTCCCAAAACACTGTGGATTATTACAAATCATTTTGTTCAGTCTCTAAATTTTTTTTTTATCACCAACACAATTTTTTTTTCCCGTCATGAAACATTGGCTTCATCATACCTTTAGTTTTTATTACTTATTTAGCGCTAATTCACAATTATAACACAATAAAATGTTTTATAAGCCCGCGGTAACGCGTGAGCATGCATCTTGTGTAGTATTAAAACAGAATGAATATCTTCATAAAAATCTATTTTACTCATTAATTAAATAACACAGACTTTTAATCCTTATTTTTTCTTTAAAAAAAAAGGAAGAAGAAATTATTTTACTCATACGGCATCTACATTTAGCTACAGAAGGAAAATGAAATTAAATTTCCTAATATCTGCCTTAGATTTTCCAATGTTTTTTTACCGATTCTCCATAGCTGCATCATCACCTTGAGTTGGAAAGTAGATTATAACCAAGCCCTTTCAGTGCAAATTTTTAGCTTGGCCATATAAACAATAAGCAACCTTTCTCTCAAGTGGAAAAGAATACGAGTGCCTAGCTGAAGTTCTTCACGACAAAGCAATCCATATATGTCCCGATTTCACATTTTCCATACAATAGATCTCGAATTTTTTTATACAAGTTAAAGCGACATGTTCTTCCTTGAACAAGTTTTATGCACTGCTATCACACATTCGTACTTGTTGTTTCATAAATGTGATTTTTCATTGTTGTTATAAAAATTGTTCATATCTCTCCATACCTCTCAAATAAGCAAATATTCCCCAGCTATTATTTCGAATTCGACTCCCAGGATTGAGGTGGGATAGAGTAAACAGCTTAGAATATGTTTAGGATCGTAGTAGTAATTATAATTTAAAGTATTTTTCATTTAAAAATATATTAAAATAATTTTTTTTATTTTTAAAAATTTATTTTTAATATTATTCATTTATTTTCTGATTTTTTTCAAAGCCGGTAACGCTGCCGGAACCTCTGCGCTCTCCGAGCAATGGAAAAACCCTTGGACTCGTGTTCCAGGTCTTAATTTCGACGCTAAATCTTTCTCTTAAGTACCTGATTTAATTCCAAGAAATTCAGAGTCTTAGATAAAGGCGAAATTACTTTGCAATTGCCAGGCTTTGCTAAAGTAGCGAAGTGCGAGGTGCCGTGCTCGTCTTGGTATGAATGAAACGATAATCCTTAAAAGCAGAATTCCCTGCGGAAAGGATACGATATCCAGACGCACATCTACTCCCCCGTTACGCAAAACCTTAAAAGCAGGGCTACTTAAGTCATTTCAATTCATAAAACATTAAAAACAAGAACACCACCGTGTGAACAAGCGTATCCCGCGGGGGAGGTCGTTTTGAATTACATTCCAAGATGTTTTTAAAATTTTGAATATTTATTTTATTTTTAAAAATTATTTAAAAATATTGTTATTTTAATATATTTTCAAATAAAAAAATTTAAAAAACAAAAAACATTCTCACACACTCCTTAATGTTACGCCCCATTTCAAAACCAAAGTAATTAGAAAGTGGTTTTTTTATATGAATATTTGTTTAGTTATTACAAAAAATAAAGAGAATTTTAAATATTATTAAATTATAAAAAAAATACTTATAATGCATTTGATCTTAATGTATGCATATAAACTATTTTAAAATTATTTAACATTTTTATTTACTTGAACAAATATTATGTAATATTTTAATTTGTTTTTTATTATGTTTTCATGATATTTATATGCTGTTAAAAGTATTTTTTAAAAAAATATTTAATTATAATTTTAATTCAAGTTTTACAATATTAAATTATAAAATAATTTAATAATTACTCATAACCCGTCACGATAATTCATTATCAAATAATTTAAATTATGCAATGATAATTTCAACGCAAATGAAGAAATTATTTTTGAAGTAAATAATCTGATTTTTCTTAAAATGTTTTAATTTAAGCTATAGAATGATAACGATTATAGGTATATTTAGTTTAATATATTATGTGGTTTTTTTAAGTATTATTTTTTAAAAAAATATTAAAAAATAATTTTTTTAATTTTTAAATATTATTTTTTAATATTAATATATCAAAATTAATTAAAAAAACAAAATTATATCTAGAAAAAAAAAAAACTGAATCAATCACTTAGTCTTTATTAAAAAGAGAGTGAATCACGCATCGGGGCTCGTGGTTTAGCGATTTTGATAGGAAATTTTTTGTCTCTGCACTCTAGATTTGAACTTTAATGTGCATAATTGTTAAATTTAAAAATTATTCATGATATATATAAACTAGCCGAATATTTCGGGTTATAAAAAGAGAGAGAGAGAGAGAGTAAATGACGATTGTATTGTATATTATTTGTATATTAGTCATATAGGCATGAATAGTTTTCATAAATAAAAGCGTCATATCATAATTTTTGCATTAAAATACAAGGCACATAGACCTTCTCTGCAATCCGTCTCTCTTTCTCCCCTCCCAAATTCTCCAAAACAAAGACAAAAGAATCACAAAGATCATCAACGAGAACTGAAAGGAAACAGAAGAAAATGGAGGTGGAAGGTCAAGATACAGCGATAAACATAACAGTGAAGTTCAGTGGAAGATCCATTCCAATCTCTGTCTCTCTAGACTCCAAAATCAAAGACGTCAAATCCCTTCTGCAACCTCTCACCAACGTTCTTCCCCGTGGCCAAAAACTAATCTTTAAAGGTACCCATAATCTCTCTCTCTTCTTTTTGCTTATATCCTTTCTTTTCATTGAAATTGAGATGGAATGTGAAGAGCCCTGAAAACGGCGTGTCGTTTCTTGGTGGTTCCCTTTTGCAGGGAAGTTGTTGGTGGATGGTATGACTTTGAGGGAATCAGAGGTCACAAATGGGGCCAAGGTCATGCTCATGGCCTCTCAGGGCTTGCACCAAGGGGTATCTTTATTATTTATTTCTTTTCTTTTTTTATTTCTCTTTCAAGCCCTAATAGCATCTGGTTATGGAGTCTTGATTAAAGAATTACTCTTTAATTATTATAAGCTTGTGATTGAAGAGAATTAAAAATTCCCATTTTTAGTTTCAAATTTTCAATGAAATTTTTGATATATGATAGCTTAAAGTTTTAAGCTTTTTAGTTTTGATAATGGTTGAAGTTATTGGAAAATGTGTGTTTTTGTTTGAGGTAGACTTTGACACTGTTATTAGATCATGTTAAGTTGATTTTAATTTTTGGGTTTGTTTGAACAGGATGGTCCAATACTAAAAGATGCTAAGACTCGACCGATTTCAAGGGCTAATACTAGCAGTAATAAAACGGTGAATGAAAAGACTGGAGTTTTGTTTGATAAGAACCGGGTTGAACGATGGAAGGTTACTGGAGTTATTGGACTGGCTGAATGCAACTTAAAGGTATAAATTGTGAATCTTTCCTTGTTATCTATCAATTAAATTTTCGTTTTTAACTTGTTTATCAAATGAAACACTAGAAGAGAAAAGGAAGAAATAATATTTCAGATTTTCTTCATCAGACTCTAGATGTGCTATACGCCATGTCCATTTAGGAACAAAAAACCCATTTAGGTTGTGGAAATCTCTTATGTTTTTCTTAGGACTAACCATGCTATGATGCTGATCTAAGATTTGACCATAATGAAGAGGGAAAGCCAACCTTTTATTTTTCCTGAATCAAGGCCATTAATATTATGTTTTCAGTATTCAGTTTCTTACATTTGTTCTTGTTTATTGGAATTCAAAAGGCAATACCTGAGGAAGTTTGGACATGTGGACCTTCTACAAGAGTCCTTGATATCAGCAACAATTCTATTCTAGATGTACCAGCCCAAATTGGCTGTTTAAGTTCCATGCAGGTGAACAATATATTTTCCTTTTATTTATTTGTTTGGATTAATTGAGTGGACTCTTCTGTTAAAAGTTTTGTGGATCTCAGTGTTTAATTTTAAATTTTCTCAGAAATTTTTGCTCAATGGAAATGGTATGTTGGATGAATGCATTAAATGGAAAGGACTAGCATCTTTGAAGCATTTAACAGTTCTGTCTGTCAGCCATAACAAGTGAGTTTTACATCAATTGTAATGATTTTGGTCCATGTATCATTTGATTTGCAGCAAAACTTGAAAAGCTTGTGACTAAATGTGCTTTTGTGGCTTAAAATAATTAATGAATTTACCCATGTTGCTATCCTGCTCAAAGTTTGTTGAGATTGTTCTGTGAATTAGCTAGCTGTCTCTGGTAATTGTTATAAAGAGGAAGTCGGTAGCAGGACCTAATATGTAATATAAGTGTCTCATTCCATAGCATTCTGGCTTGTAGTATTATAATATGAGGAAAGCTATAATCATAGAGAAGCCTCATTGAGAAGAGACAAATCGATCCACATTTCTTGAATCTGTTATAGGAATTCCAAGCTCATGCTAACTGAGGTGTACTAGGTAATCAACCTTAAATAATTTATCAATGAAGACAATCATTATCTGTTGATTTCTTGCTTAATTCTCCGCAAAATTGTGCATTTCGTATAGAGTTCTGTTTATCCTGGTTTGTTGAAGGCATAGTCTCTGCTACATGTGATTTGGGGCAAGGTTAAGCATCTTGCCTCATGTATTTTCTTATGTGCAAGCTAATTGCTTGCTGAGACTTTAGGAATTCCTCATATATTAATTTCAGTTTTTTGATATAGTTAGAAAAGTTAGCCTTATCTCATTAACTGGTTTAGTTTTAAACACTTGGGATTATATAATGTGGCATCAAACATGTAATCTGATGCAGGTTATCCACCTTGCCTTCTGAATTGGGTGCTCTGTGCTCTCTGAGACAACTGCATGTTTCAAACAATAAGTTGAGTAGCCTCCCGGTGGAAATTGGACTTCTCACCCAGCTTGAGGTTTTGAAAGTCAACAATAACAGGTACTGTTTATATTAGAGATTTGACATTTGGAGGATTAACCCCCCCTCCTCCCCGGGGGGACGCCACCCCTCCACACATTTCCCTTTTTTTCCTCCCTTTCATCTCTCATTCTTTCTTTGGTGGTTTTGGAACATTAATTTTAGAATTAAAAAGTGAAAGGTCTGTTGCCTTTGGTGGGTATTCTTTTCTCTCTGGTATGAATTATTTGACAGATCCTGATTTTAATGTTTCTCTGTCACAGAATAAGCAACGTTCCTATGTGTATAGGGGACTGTAGTTCTCTTGCAGAGGTAATATTTTTGGTGTTTCCTCCTAATCTCTGATTCTCTGTGGTGGGGGAAGTACATGATTCAGCTGTTGCTTGACGAACTGAATCTGGATGGATAATTTCTCATTTATTCAGTGCAGTTTTCTTATGTGCTTGACCAAGTTTCTATGTGGTGCAGGTTGATCTTTCATCAAATCTTCTGACAGATTTGCCTGTTACATTTGGGGATTTGCTTAATCTGAAGGTCCCTAGTTGATTCATGTTTTCATTATGCTATTCCCTGTTTTCTCAATTTTGTGATACCAGCATGTTTGAGGTTAACAGTAACTTCCTGATTATTTTGCCCATGTATATATGCTTCAACTTCAAGAAGCAGGCAAGCAACCTTATCACATGATCCTGTATTTATTGGTTTCTCCATTGTTTGTGCAGGCTTTGCATCTAGGCAACAACGGGTTAAAATCCCTCCCTTCTACAATATTCAAGATGTGCCTGCAACTCTCAACTCTAGATCTCCACAACACAGAAATCACAATGGACGTTCTTCGTCAGGTTTACTCACCTACTTCCTCTTGTCTTTCCTATCCCAGCCATTGTTGTTTGATGACATAATAAAAGAACTTATTTACAGCTTGAAGGATGGCAAGATTTTGATGACCGCCGTCGTTCAAAACATCAGAAACAACTGGATTTTCGAGTTGTGGGCTCTGCTGAGTTTGATGAGGGTGCTGATAAACTTTGATGTTACAGCCTCGGACTGCATTTTGAAGTGGTGGCAAATTTCTGGAGTAAGAAGGGCCTGTTTATAGAATCAAGAAATTTGCTATTGATTAATTTTTTATAAATAGGCAAGGGAGGTTGTGATTATCTTCCTCAAAAAGCAACGTAGGACTACCAAGTGTTGAACGGCTAGTCTCTCTGAATTGTTTGCATGATTGCATCACTAAAAACAAAAGCGAATATTTTTTATTTTAATTGCATCGATTTTTAGAGATATAAAATGATAAATTATATTTTTATGATAATTTGGTGTTTATAAATTATTTATATTTCATTGATAAATAAATTTTTGATCCACTCAAATTTACTTGACTAATAATAATAATAATAATAGAAGATTAAATTTTTATTGAAGGAATAATAAATTTATAAACATAAAAGTTTATAATAAAGATATGTTTGCTGAATATCTAAGGTCTAGCAGATATTTCTAAGCTTAATGTTAGGTATCAAAAATAAAAAAATTTAAAAAGGTGATTTAAAAATTTCTAGAAGAATTAACAGTCAGCTTTAATTAAAGGACTAATTTATATTGTTTTTCAAAAATAAGGCTAACAAAGCAATAAAAAAATGCAGGTATTAAATTATAATAAAAAACTCGGCATGTTTTATATTTATTTTTGTTTTGACTCGAAAGGTTCCTCTACTGTGTTTTAATTCAGAGGCAGGCATGATTGTTTTTAAAACAATTATCACAGTAAATTAAAATATTGATGGCTAAAAAAATCAATGAAATAATATAATACATGTTACAATTAGAAAACTTGATATTTATAATTTGTTGGTATTCAAAAGAGTAATGTCCAATAAAACATATTAAATGGGCAAGAGAGTAAAGAGAAAAGGAAAAGAACCTCTAGATCTAGATTGAAATCCTAATTATAACATTATTAGTATTATCAAAAAATTATGATAAGACAATTCTATCAAAATCAAGAAAGATTGCTACGATGACTTAATAGGACCATACTTGATGTCTAAAGATAATAGATGATTAACTTATCTTTAATGATTAACTTATCTTTAATGAAAAATATAATTCACTCGAATCACTATTTTTTTAATAGTATTAATGGTGTTATTTTCTAAACTTCGTGCATTTTCAAGATATTTTTTCTTTCTCCTTTCTCATTTCTTCTTTCCAATTAATATTTTTTTATTAAATACATTTATTATTCTAAATAGCAATAAGATTATGGATACCATGTTTTCATACAAGGGAGTCACTGCGACAAACAACGGAAATTACATCCCAGTCCGTATATGGCAAGTCAGCCTCTCTCACTAAATTTTCTTTCAAAAATCTATTTGACAGATAACACCACCTCGCAGGATCCGGTTGTATCCGCCATGTAAATGCCAAAGTCAACCTCCTTTATCAAAGAAAAAACTAGTAGGGTCGAGAACGGCAGCAGATAACCTGGCATCAACAGCAGAAATTCTTCTCATGACAAATGCCATGGCAAAAACTCAGGTTTTCCAGCACTTCCTATTCAAATCTAGCGAAAAAAAAGCATCGCAGGGGAATATAAGTTACTATTTAGATTGTCACATGGTTGTGTGAAAAATATCAAATCTTGTGTACTCTCAGATGCAAGCATTGAAATAAAATCTAACTGTTGAAAGGACTCCAAACCCTCATCCTAAAATCAAGACTGACGTGCTGGCCGGGGAAATGGGCAAGACAACCTAGGAGAAGTAAACGGATACTGGGGGAATGTCAACATCATTGCCTTCATCATCCTCACATGCGACAACAACATCAAAGTGGCGACGATATGCAGGCAACTCCGCCTTGGCCACTTCCCTAACCAGATCAACCATCTTCCTGTCCATCCTGTCTCTGTGCCGAGGGAACATGCTATTGTAAAGCAGGCAACTACCATGTGAAATGCTATAGGCATCAAGCCCCTTATCCTTGAGCCATTGCAGAAGTTCCCTCAAGGTAGGATTGTCTTTTAGAATCCACCTGTCCCAAACTGTCCAGCTCATATCCTGATGCTTGATAACCTTGGGTGGGACAGGCTCAGCCATGGAGAATAGAGGGAGTGCAAGGTTGGCAAATGTATTGCGGTAGTCCTCCACCTTGTGTCCACCATCCAGAACCTTATACAGCTCCAAGCACACAAGACCAGTGGCCATAGCTGTGGAGGTTGCTATAGCAGGGATGATCCTTCCAGCAATAAACTTGGCTTTCAGTTTGTCAACCTCAGGAATGCTGTAGTTTCTTGCTCTCATGTTGGCAAGACCGGCTATCAGATCCATGTGGTAGTTTGTATCGTCATCCTGCACAATCAAGGAAATTCACTTAAATTTGGGCTGGCACAACATCAAATGGCCGATAAAGTACCTCCCATTATATTTTGGCCACATAATAAAAATTCTTCAAGTCCACAACAAGAAGCAAACATCAATTTCATGCAAATATTTCAAAATTATCAGCTGCTATAATAAATGATAAAAAAGGTTGGATAACATCCTGCTTTGTTCAACAGCAGGATGATCCAAATAAATGCATGCTAAATAAATTGAACAAGAAAGACCACCTTCTCAAACTGAATTGGGGTCATCCTGTATGCAGGTGGCAACTTATGCCTGCACTGCTCTAGTTTCCTGATAAATTCATTGATTACCGCTGCATCATCAACAGATACAGTAGATATAGTGGTAGCCTTTTCATCTGTCTCAATTTTCACATCTTCTCTTGGCTGAAATTCTGGCACAATCACCTTCTCTACAGCCTCAGCCAATGTCTTAGGATGTTTCACCCACTCAGGAACAGAGATCCCAAAAGTCTCTGCTCGCAATATTGATGCTGCCATGACAAAATGGAGGTGACTTGGATCTGCAGTTGAGAACTGAAGTGGATGAGGGAATCGCTTTGGTGCTGACCAGAACGGAGCACCAGTACTAGTAGATGCATCTTCAGGGAAAGTGAAGATCAACTGCTTCACCCGATCAGCAAAATAATCTTCAAACCTGAAGTCAATGTAAGCATAACGTCAGAAAACAGAATGAGGCATGCCCTACCATAAAGAAAGAATAGGAGAACCAATACAAGAGGATACCTTAAACGCGCCCATGTGATGCAATCCTGGAATGTCTCACATTTTTCCTTCTCAAGGCACTCAAGAACACGTTCCAAGGTGTCCCTTGACTGAGCATCGCCAGCTTTGGTCATAGCATTAGTATAATCAACTGGATTTGATAGATAGGCATTAACTTCTGTTGGTGTTTTCTCAACCAAACCCTCAAACTCGGATCGAGCCCATGTCAAGCAATGATCAATGTTATGTGGGAATGAATGCACAGTGCACATAGGTGCTTGTTTCTCTGGTGGGTCCCTTGAAGCACCATAATTTTCAGTCAGGTGAGGAATGATCATCTGAGTGTTGCATTTGGCACCCAAGGTTCCTGACTCGAGAAGAGGCTTTTGGAAGTACAAGCACCTCTGGTCAACATAAAGTCTTGCATTGACATTGTCTAAGGCATTGACAACAGCAGTTAAGTTCTCCCAGAAAGTATCATCAAATACATTCTCACTTTCAGGGCACACACGATTTTGCAGTGCTTCAATCTTGAGATGAGGATTTATTAATGTAGCAGCAGAAGCAGCAACAGTGGATTTGGCCTGTCCAATGTTCCAATCACGGAAGAGAAACTGCCTGCTCAAGTTACTCTTCTCAATCACATCATCATCAGTTAATGTCAGCTTTCCCTGTTCACCACACGAAACACCCATCAGTGCTAAATTTTTCAAGAATTCACAGCCAAGCGCACCAGATCCAACTACAAACAAATTAGCATCCTCTAGCTTCTTCTGAAGCTTGGACCCAAAAACTGAGATTTGTGCATCATAACGGCTATTTCGTGGCTTGAAGTCACTAGGATCCAAATTTGCTGTTGGAAGTGATTCCACAGAATCAAAATAGAAGAACTGTTACAGCAGAAAAGGCAAAGTTAGCTTACCACAACAAGCAGTGAAGTTGAATCATTAGGTAGATGTTTAACTTTGGAAACAGCCACATCCAAGGCAAGTAAAATTAGGTAAATTAAACATGGCTAGTTTATCAAGCCAAGATGTTATGATAAAAACTCACTATAGGTTAATACATGAAACCCTCAACAGTATTTAAAAGTCCTTCTGGTCAAACTGAATTAAAGGAAAGCCCGAACAAAGCACACAACATTATTTAAAACTTCTTCTGATCAAACTAAGTCTGATGGTCCAAACATAGTGCGCAAGTATGTAGATAAAATTCTTTAACTGTGTGTATACAAAAGAACCCTCCATTTGTTTATGTACAGAGACTACAAGTAAATAGATGAAATTCTTCAACAGTGTTAAGAAGCTCAAGTACAAAAACTGAAGTTTACCGCATGCCTAAGTTGGCTAGAGAGAGAAAGACTTAAGAAGTTTCAACAAAATAAAAAATTGATACCAACCTGAAAGAGAGGATGAAACTTTCCAGAACATGCTTTGACAACCTCTTGTCCCACTAGACCACCAAACATAGCTGCCATAGGATTCAGTACAGCCCTGGCACCAAAGGCAAAGTGCCGCAGCAGTTTTGGGTTAATGTCCTCTAATCTCGCATCTCCTGAGTTTTCATTGATGTGACTTGCCAGAGATATAAGCTTCTGAGCATCTTCTTCTGAACCAGCAGCAGGGAAACGACCCATCTCAGACACGAACTTGTCCAGTGCTTGAAATGCCAAGTGCAAGAGAGGTGGACGATCAAACTTGGAGAAATCACTCAATAGAAATTCACCGGGATCTTTAATTGCTTCTCTCAATGGCTTAAAATTCAACACCTTGGGTTGTTTCACCTGTGTGACAATCCCACCTTTCTCATAGGTAGAAAAGTTTGTGGTGTCCTCCTCGAGATTAAATGAATATGGTCTGGAATTTTTAATCTTTCTTGGTTTTCCATCATTCATTTCTGTCATTCCCTTCACTTCAGAGAAAACAACAAGATCCCCATCTTGAAACTCAAGCCTTTCATCATCAACGCATGACACCAGTGCAGGGTTATCATTGCTGATAGATGCAATTATACCAGTGTGTGGTTCCTCTCCATCAACATCAAACACTCTGAATTCAGGTCCAAAGTCACAAAACACAGAGCCAAAGAGACCTCTAACTTCAGCCTTGATAAAAGAGATGGGGGGATTATGATTATGGCAATAGTCGTTAAACTCAATGGCTTTGTCAAGATTGAGATCTGTAAATACGACAGCCTGCACCACCAGAAAACAAGCATCTGGCATAAAGCAGTATAAGCAAATACATATGATTTCTGTAAAATAAGATAGGCGATGTATTCGAGCAGACCAGATGAAGAAATAGCAGACACAATCAATAGCAGAAGATGAATAGAATTGTTAGGGGGGCAACTTGGACACAACATGACTTCAAATAAAAAAATAACAACTTGTTATGGGGACCAATATGAAGCATATACCAAATCATTGGGCTATAGTGAATTTTGAAGATTTTGGGGGACTGTTGGCTTACAGGCCACCCTGGACACAGTGATGATCCACTGAAAACATAACGTCATTGGATGTTTTTTTCCTCATATTTGCATGAAGATATAAATCCTTCACTTTAGCATTTAGATTATCTTAGGATTTTATTAACATACCGAAAAGGTGGTGCAATGTGATCCTTTGTACCAAGATGAGTACACCTGCACACTAACCTTCACTCCTGTCCTCTTGTTCATGCCTTCCATTAAAATTTCTTAGAACATTTAATGCTTTTGAGAGTTGAGACCATCTTATATAACAGGTTATAAATTTTATTTTATTTTAAGTGAATATTATGTTTGCAAGCTTTTGTGGACAGAAGACATTGGAAGTTCATTGAACCAAGCAATTGTATTCTTAAGAATTGGCATGTCTTGCAGTGTAAGGTCACACAACAACATGATGCAACACAGAAAGAAAAGGGCCAGTTCTATGTTTTCACTTTTGTAGGGTTATGCATGTAGCATAAAATAACTATATGCCCTGTCTAGAATAGCATAATTAAGCTGCGAACCTTAACTGGCATTGACCACCTAATTTGTTAAAAGAGAAAATTAGTCATTGACAACACAAATGATTTAGATAAATGCATATAATATAACAATAAAAATCCAAATTCAGTAGCATATTCTGACATGCATTTGTAATAACATTTTTTCCTGTGAAAGAAGGATTTACTGGTAACCTTGATAAAGTACCTGCTAAGCAAATTGCAGGTTTTAATCAAGATTATTAAAAGGTGGTCAAGATGGCACAACGCATATATTTGGACAAGATTTTTCTGATAATATCAAAGTGGAGAAACAAGGAAGTACCTGGAACTTATCAAGTTGTTCTGTTGTCAATTCTGTAATTAAGGTAGAGATGGTGACTGCATTGTTGAGATCCTGCAACTTCTGAACAGATGCTAGGGCCCTGTTCTTGCCAACATCATTCTCGGAAAAAACAAAGTTGCTGGATAAATCCCACAGCTCCAATATTCCTTCATCATGCAATGTCACGGACTTGACACCAGCAAGAATGAGGTTTTTTGCTGTAGTAAAAGAATTACAGCAGATAGATACACATTAGAGAGACAGAAATAGTCAATAAATTTAACACCAATAGGAACAAGAATCAATCCAAATTAAAGACATTAGCATACCTTAAATAATGCTATCTCAACTCAAGCAATGGCTTCTACAGTTTTAGATAATCACCCCACACCCAAAGGAAAAATAATATATATTACAGACTATCTGGTGCAAGGTTAATAAAAATAACAATCCAACTGATATGACTCCAATTGATTCTATCAAAATTTGAGATAAAAAGACAAACAGGACTAAAATGGAAAAGATGTGAAGAGTAATAGCTAGCAGAAGCTCCCTTTTGTAATCACATTTTTTAAATTTCTGTTTTATTTGTTACTCGAACCCATGATATATACAAACCAAACCAAAAAAAACAAATATCAACAAATCCAAAGTCCTTCTCCAGTGTTAGCTCCAAGACTAATCACCAAAGTGGTTGAGAAGCTAATGATAAAGACATTTGATGCTACTGGTCATGAGTGCGTAAGGATTGTAACTTTTTAATATATTGCACAAGCATAAAGCTGAACCCAAATCTTGAACAATGCAGTACCAAAATGGAAAATGAGAAGTTCCAGGCAGAATAAAAAAAGCTTGAGAGGTCAAATTGAAAGATCTAAGATCAAGTTCACTTGCCAGGAGAGAAGCCAGCAACTATTATCAAAGTAAATTAGTTTTAAGGTTTTTTCTTTAAGCATTTTCTGCAAAATAAAACGAGTTTTTAAGTTTACTATGCTCAATCATCCATGTATGATGTGCTCCGTCCCCACTCCCTTCTCTGTGTCTCCCTCACAGAAATGATTCGGTAATTTGAAGCCAGGGAATGAGAAAAACAGATTTGAAATTTCTTGCTCAGAAATCAGGCTCTATTTAGTAAAATAAGCATCCCCTTCAACTGGGTTATCTTGTTGATCCTAGCAGTCTCCGATGATTTAAAGCCACCCGTATTTAATTTAGAGCGCCAAGGCCTCCATCTATATTTTAGGGGCGCATCCAATCATAGCTATAGTCACCACACAAATCTTCACTAACCATCTCTATTTCATGTGCTGCACCATTCTTTGCTATATTTTAGGTCTGTGGTTGGATTGCGCAGATCCAATTTTTCCTATCCTAACCTTAAAACATAATAAATGAACCAAACTTCAAAACCACAGAAACCAAATCTCATATCAATAAAGCAATCTATTCACAAACAAATCCAACAAATCACAATGGGTAAACCACCCGGTAGCATCAACTAGAAAAAAAGTCTCATAATTCATACCAATCTCAACACCAAGACCATGCATCCCGGAAACAAGAACGTTGGAACCAAAAAGCCTTCGCATCGTCTCTCTTCCATAAACAGCAAGCTGGCGACTGTGAAGATCCTCATCAATCTCCATCGGTTTCGAATCACCAGGTGACATGATCAACTCCTCTTTACAGTGGTTGTTACTGTCTCTGTCGGTGTCACTGCAATTACCAATAACGCAACTGTTTTTGTTACTAGACACGTTCGATTCCAAGGAGCAATCGATCCGGTTCTTTTTGAAAGAAAATGAATCCGATATGCTGTTATCTGGTGCTTCTTCTCCTTCAACCAGCACTGCTTCAACAGGTCGCTTTATAGGAAGCATAAAGTATAGTAAACTGCCAAACAAACGACGAACACCAATCAAAATTGTTAAAATGAAAAAAAAAACGGTGCTGCTAATAAAACCATAAACCCTGAGGCCTAATAAGATTCGAATGTGAAGATGTTAAGCAGATATTGATTAGAGGAATAGATAAACGTACCGATTACCCCAGTGAGGAAGGATGGAATCTAAGGGGGGGAGGGGGGGAGGATTGGGGTTTGGTTTTGGTAGCTTGTGGAGTGACTGTGAAGGAGAGATTTTTTTATTTTGGGTTTAGAGAAATTGAAGTTGAGAAGGGGTAGGGACGGGCGTCTCTTATGGTTTTGCATTCGGTCTATGGCCTTAGGGTTCTGGACTGGGATGTGATGGAAAATTTTAATGGACCATCTAGATTGTTAAGAATTATTTATGTCATTTATGTAAAAAAATAAATAAATAGAAACATAGATATTAGAATTTAAAGAAAAATAAAAGAGAAAAATAAAACATTGTTTATCTGAACATAGTTCACTGAGACACATCTGTAAACAGTAATAGTATTTTCTTTTTCTTTGTCTTAAAAAACCCTGCATTAAGACAATTTTGGTGTTGGGGCAAGATAGGTATTTTGTGTTTAAATTGTACAATAAATTTACATCATTACCCTTAAAAAAATAAATTTTTAGCTTCTACTAAAAATTAATTTTGTATTTTTATAGAAAAAATACATAATGAAATAACTTATTTATCCTTGGAATGGAAAAAAAAAATTGGTAAGGGGGGCTTTTTATAATTTTAAATTTTATTGCACAGTACAAAGATTTTGGGGCCTTTAATATCAAATAATTTAACCCCTACATTAAAGAGTATTTTTGTCATCTTATTACTGATGTTTTTAATTAATAAGTTGAGGTGAGGTTATTAAAGTATTTTAATATATAAAAAATAATTAAAAATATGTTAGTGTGTGTTGTGGAGATGTCAATCACTCTATTATCTTAGGACGATGCATGTAATTGATTTGAGGGGCCAAAATACATCTCAGCATGTTCTCATGAAATAGCAATTCTTACATAAATAAGTCTGTTGGTTTGTTACTTGCTATCATTCCTTTTTTCTACTCTTTTATTTCCTTTTATTTCCTTGATTTTTGCATCTACTTTGCAATTTTTCATATCAATCATAAGAGATGTTTGGAAGTGTAATAGCGGTTACTTTTTAAATTGTCTTTCACTTGAAATGCATTAAAATAATATATTTTTTTATTTTTAAAAAATTAGTTTTGATATCAGCACATCAAAATGATTCAAAAACATAAAAAATTAACTTAAAAAAAATCAAATTTTCTCCAACCTCCATACCATACCAGGGTTAAACCTCTCTTTCTTTTTTGTTTAATCCATGTTATTTTGTTTGCTTTATTTTAAATAATTTATGAAATTAGAATTTTATTTCAATTTCATCCTTCTTCAAGTTCTTCTTTTATCATATTTGGTTCCTATTTTTTAATTGTTATTTATAGAATATGAGATACTTTTTTATTTGAATTTTTTTTTCTAATTTCACCCTCCATTATTTTTTTTTCCTATTAGACTTCATCCTCATTATTTTTATTGTATTTTTTTTCTTTGCAAAGTTTTTTTAATTTTTTTTTTACTTGATTTCATCCTTCAACTTTTAATTTATTTGGATTTTAGCTTCCCGGTTAAGTTCGTGTCTAGGATTTCAAGAATTGCAAGTTTTAAAAATTAACTCAATTTTAGGGGGTTTGCTCGAGATTTATTTGTTTTGTTTGATATTTTTTTAAGCTATTTTTTTTCATTTTATCCTTTAGTATTTATTTAATTGGAGATTAGGCTCTATTTTTTCCAACTTTCCGTGTTCTTTGTTTTATCGTTTGTTTTTAAATTTGATTGAGTTCTCTTGGTCTTTTTAATTATTGTTTTTTATTAAGTTTATTTTTATAGATAAGTATTATTCTTGAGTTAAATAGAATTAATTGGTTGAATATAGATGAATTATCACTCTCTTTTTTTGTTTTCTTTTCAGCAGTGTTACTGTAGCAACACGTGTGACTTCTTTTAATGTCATCATGCACTCCTTTATAATGGGGTCTAGACCATCTCAATAAGGTTTTTTGGCAGTAGGTATGTCCATAGGGGAATGACAATGAGTCTTCATCGATCTTTTCTTTCTTTTTAGTTCATGTATGATATTGACAGCATATTTGTTTTAGTTAATTGTTACCAAAAAAAATTTGTATGGTTCGTCTGTTATTGTTGTCTATGGTTTAAATCAGACTATTACATTACTTAATTTTATTGGATCCAGTCAAGCTAATGAATCAAGCATCGGGTTTTTCTTACTTCTTTACAAATACTATCATTGCCTAAACATCTATGTTGTGCATTAAAAAAAATGATAGGCTCGCACTATAGCATAGGTCATAGGTCTAGTAAATCTAAAAAAAGAATTTCATATGTTTTCTTACATAATGGGTAGTTTATTTATAGGAGAAGGGAATGAGAATGTTAAAAGACGCTAGGAAGCTCAAATATTATGGAAATTCAAGAGACTAAACTCAAGAGTCATGAAAGTCCAATAAACTCTAATGGGTATTCAATATATATAATTACAAATTTTATAACACTTCCCCTTAAATGACCATGTACTAAAAATGTGTCATGTTAAAACTTTGCAAAGGAAAACCTAAAGGGAGAAAACCTAAATGTGTCATGTTAATTACAACGTTCTTGTGTGATTTTTAAATACTTCAAAATTCATTAGAGGGTTTTATATAGATACTTCAAGATCCATATTTGAATACTTTAGAATTCAAAAAAAATGTCAAATTGCCTCATTAAAACCGTACAAAGTAAAACTCAATGGGAAAAAAACCTAATAAAAGAAAAGGGACTACAATTTGCATTGACGTCACCTCAAAAGTACATAATTTATGATAAATTTTTAAAATGACGCATTCCAATATTTTAGACAAGTTTCTAAAACGTTAAGGTTGGTAAAGACTTTGTAAATAAATCTGTTAAATTATCATTTGACTTGCTTTGCTTGATATCATACTTTCCTTTTTGTTCAAGCTCGTAAGTATAAAAGAACTTTAGTGAGATATTCTTTATTTTATTTGCTTTAATATAGTCTCCTCTAAGCTGAGTAATGTAAACAACATTATCTTCAAACAATATTATGGGATTATTATCAATGGTTGGCAATTCATATTTTACTTTTATATGTTGGATAATTGACTTTAACCATATACATTCTTAACTTGCTTTGTGGATTGAAATAATTTATAACTGATTTGATAAAAAAAAAAGCCATTAATGTTTGTTTGACATATCTTCAATAAATTACAGTACCTTCATAGGTAAATAGATAACTTGTTTGTGAAATCCCTTTTATAAAGACCAAAGAGATAACATACATCTGCATGTCTAATGAATTATGAATTTGATCCACTATAAAATAACCTTATTTTGGTTGTTTTATAGAGATAGTTAAGTATATATTTGATCTCATTACAATGCCTTTTAATGGGATTGGAACTGTATCTTGCCAATAAATTGATTACAAAAGCTATATTCGGTCTTGTTTAATTTGCAAGATACATAAGTGCACCAATAACACTAAGACATGGTACTTTTGGACCAAGAATTCATCTATCCTTTCCTAGCGATTGAAAATGATCTTTCTTTGCATCAAGTGATTGAACAACCATAGCTGTACTTAAAGGATGATCATTGTCCATGTAAAAGTGCTCAATGACCTTTTCTATATACGTCGATTGATGGAAAAATATTCCATTTGAGAGATGTTCAATCTCTAAACCAAGAAATGTTTTTATATTTTTGAGATCTTTCATCTCAAATTCATCTTTCAAATAAGTTTCAGTTTTTATGAGCTCTTTAAGAGTACCAATAAGATTTAAATCATTGACATATACTGTAACAATAGCAAATTCAAATGTGGTTTTCTTAATAAAAATGGATGGGAAAATATCATTATTCAAACCGCTTTTCTAGGAGATATTATTTAAAATGATTATACCACATTCGACTAGATTGCTTTAACCTATATAATTTTTTTGTAATTTAATGGAATAAACACTTATAGGTTTATCATAAAAAACTTCGAGCATTTTAAATGCTTCAAGGATTTTCATATGGGTATCTTTATCTAATGATTCATATAGACGTGCTGTAACTACATCCATTAAATACATATCTAGAGTTCTAAGACTACTAAATCAATCAAAAACCTAAAAGTGATTGCATCCATAATTAGAGAATAAGTTTTTTCATAATTAATGTCAGGTCTTTGTGAGAAATCTTATGCAACAAGTCATGTCTTGTATTATACAATTTCATTGTTCTTATTTTGTTTTCTAACAAAAATCCACTTATATCCAATAGGCATAACACCTTTAGGTGTATGAACTATATGTCCAAATATTTCATGTTATGCAAGTAAGTTTAGCTCCATTTGGATTATTTCTTTCTACATTGGTCAATCATTTATATATCAATATTTTTTTATAGCTTATGGCTCAATTTCATCATCGTTTTTAGTTATGCCAAAAGTAACCTTAAATACAAATACATCATTAATGACAATTTTTTTTGTCTAAAATCTCTCTTATATGAACATAATATAAGAAGATCTCATTATTTTCAGGTACATAGATCTTTTCAAGAGATGCCTCTTCAAGAGGTGAGGTTTCTCTTCAAAAGGATCAATATTAAAAGATGACTTAGACACAATATTTGTCGTTTGTTTTATTAATGAGGACTTTTCAAGATTACCATTATTTATTTGTTGTAATTTTTGTTTTCTAGAATTTTTGTCCTTTGCACCAACAGGTCTTCCGCTCTTCAAGTATGGTATGGTTTATTTGTTGCTATGTTGTCTTTTTATCTTTCAGGGATTGCAATTCTGAATGAAGCATTTGTAACTAGAATGTGGGATTTAACCATTTTTTCACTATTGATGAAAACATGTGATAATTAATTTGTAATATTTTGTAAATAAATTATCTTTTGAACTTTAAGTTCACATTGATTTGTTCTTGAATCAAAATGAGATAATTTTGAGTTATTCCAAGCAATTTCTTATCATGCTTCAAGCACTAATTTTTCTTTCCCTAATGATGGGAAAATGTTCCCATCAAAATGGTAGTCTTCAAAACGTGTTTTAAAAACATCATCAGTTAAAAGGTTTAAAGAATCTAATAATAGATGGAGAATCAAAACCAACATAAATTCTCATTCTACATTATAAACCCATTTTAGTCATTTATAAGGGTTTTACGGGCATATATACCGCATAACCAAAAGTTCATAGATGAAATATATTTAATAGTATATCAAAATCAAGTTGCAAAAAAGAATATTTATGGTAAGCATTGTAAATAGATATAGGTAATTGGTCTAATTCTAACCAATGATGCAATATGGAATACATGTCCCCAAATAAATATAGGTAATTCTGGTTTCATAAATAATGGTTTAGCAATTAATTAAAATCACTTTTATAAATAATTCTGCTAGACCATTTTTAGTATATACATGAGCAATTGAATGTTCAACGTCAATTCCAATAGAACTACAAAAAATATTATATTCTTGAGAAGTAAACTCATATGTATTGTCCAGTTAAATTATCTTAATTAGATAATTAGAAAATTATGCCTGCAGTATAATAATATGTGATATTAATCTAGCAAGTGCAACATTTCAACTAAAAAATAAACAAGTATGTGACCATTTACTTGAAGCATCAATCAATGCCATAAAATATCTAAAAGGTTTGCATGGTGGATGAATAGGTCCATAATATATCTCATTGAATTCTTCTAAGAAAAGATGGTGATTCTATAAAAACCTTTGATGGAGATGGTTTGGTCATTAATTTACTTTGAGAACATAGAGCGCATAGGTTTTTACTTGGTAAAAGAATCGTTAGGTTCTTTAAAAGATGCCCATGTGAATTTTCAATAATCTGTCGCATCATTATTGATCCAAATATCTAAGTTGATCAAGTCAAAACATAAATATTTTTAGGTTGAAACATTTCTAATGTATCAAAACATTTGTTTTAATAGATTTCATGATCGTATAATAAATTACAAAAGAGAAAGCACTGTAATTTTTTAAGTGTTAGCTTCTAACCTGAAATACATGAAAGAATATAAAGATATTCTTTTTTTTCACCTATTATTTCAATATAGTAACCATTAGCATGTATATATATATTTAAAATTGGGTAAATTTTTTCTGGATTCAAGTGAATATAATGCATATTTGATGTCTAATTTTGTGTTATTTGATAACAAAATATTAGCTCTTTTAAACTATTTAATAATGTCTATTAGACCTGATAATATAATGACATTAGCATTGGTTAATGTCAAATATTCAAAGTATTTATTTTTCTTAAAAATTATGTGTTGTTGCATTATCTGTTAGACATAAATCTTCATCATTAAAAGTCATGTCTCTATTCAAAATATAATTAAAGTTTATTATTGAATTGAGATAAAATTGACATTGTTTATTGAAAATATAATAAAATAAATATACTAATACAAATATAAAAAAATATTAAGCATCCTAAGGATCCCACAACTAAGCATGCTTTTGGTATTATCTGGGTTTTCAAAGAAATCAAAAACATCAAGATAGGCATTATGATCTTTATAATCATCTTTATGAGTAAAAATAGTCTCAACTGCATTTTGTTTTAGAGAGACTCGATATAAATTTATAAGATGTTTTAGTGTGTGACAAGTACATGACCAATAACCATGCATACCATATATATGACATTTATTTTCAGGTTTATGCAAATCATTTCTTTTTCTTATTTGGGCTCATTATGTCTCCACTTATAATGATATAATAATGAATGGTTATCTCTTTTTATTTTCCATTTATTATTTTCATATCTATACCCTTATTCTTTTTTATCTTTTGGATAAGGGTTCCATTTATTTCAGGGAATGGTATAGAACTTATAAGATGAGATTGATGATTTTTTATTAAAAGCTTGTTATTTTATTCAATCATAATAAGACATGAAATTAGTTCTGATCAACTTTTTAAATTATGCTCTCAATATTGTTGATGTTAGACAATATTTGAGGCATAAAAAGTATATAATGTTTTATCTAATATTTGGTCTTCTATGATATTTTTACCACATAATTTCAGCTGAGGTAATTTTAAAAAGAGTTGAATTATATTCATTGACCAATTTAAAATCCTGTAACCTCGGGTGCAACCAATCATAATAAGTTTGAGAAAGTATGGTAAACTTTTTGTGGTTATATCTTTCTTTTAGATTTTTTCACGTAACAAAAGGATATTTTATTATGAAATATTCAACTTTCAATCCTTTATGAAGATTATAGCGAATGAAAATCATTGTTTTTGCACAATCCTACAATGATGCACTATTTTCTTCTTTGATGGTCTCTCCAAGATTTATAGCTTTCAAATGAATCTTGACATCAAGAATCCATGACAAATATTTATTCTTATATACATCAAAAGCGATAAATTTGAGTTTCGTCAGATTCAACATTATTTATATATAAAAAGAAATAACTTATTAAATAAAATCATGAATATAAAAGGGGGGGAAATCAGTCTTTTAAGACTGCTATTTATTTAGTTCTTTATAAATACTAGTTCTTCAAGAACTATATTTAATTTATTTAATTTTTTAAGAACTTACAATACTAGTTCTTCAAGAACTTTAAATCTTGATTCATAAAAAGGACAAAAAAAGTTGCCAAAATAAGTTATAGAACAAAATACATTCCATAAAGTATGAACAATAATGAAAAGAAAAAAAATTGAAATTGTTAAAAGCCACGTAACATAGGAGTTCATGCATGCCAAGATTTCACTATAAACTAGAATGATCATGCTGATAACATCTTAAAAATAAAAAACAAATAAGAACATGAATGGTCAAAATAAGTCCCAAAAGAGAATTTTATATATTTTCTTATAGAAATTCTTTTAAAATCATTAGAATACAGGACAAGTAATCTACTTATAAGAGAAGAAAATGAGAACATTAAAAGATACTAGGGAACTCATGTGTCATGGAAATTTAAAAGACTAAACCCAAAAGTCATGGAAGTTTAAGAGGCTTTAATGGGTATTCGATATATATAATTACAAATTTTCTAACAATTTGAATTTTGTACTTGAATTATTATCATATCATTTTTCTTTGGTTTTGCTTGGAATTCATTTCATTATATTTAATTTACTTGCTCATGTTTGATAATAAGAATAATAGAAAATAAATTAACATAAAATATACAAGGCATAAGTTTTTTACTATAGTACTAGTCATAATTTATTGTAGATTGCTATAGTAAAATTATTATTTTATCATTGGGTGGAAAAATGAAAGACTTAGATGTGGGGGTATTTTGATCTTTTATAGTGACTTAGTAGTTATTAAAAAAATTTTAGGGGCATGTTAGTTTTTTTAAAAAAAATTTCACGATAAAATATCATATTTATCCCCGAGGTCATAAAATTTGGAATTGTTGACCAAGGATTATTTCATCTTTTAAAAACTGAAAAATGGTAAAATTACTTATTTCCCCTCGGGGTCAAACAAATTAGAGATGTTGACAAAGGGCATTTTTAGCTTTTCTCTTCTTAAAATTATGTAAAAATACATTTTTACCCTTAGAAAAGACAAAGGAACAAGGCAAACATTCGGGGGGCATTTTTGTCCTTTCATATATTTTTAAAATTTCCAAGCTCATGAAAGGCATTCTAGTATTTTTTAAGTTGGAAAATTATTTTTTTATTTGAAAAAGTTATTGGCACATGCTCTTTACACGTCAGCACGTGAGTGTCGTCTATGCCTTTTGGACTGCGCGTATAATGTCATAGGGTGGCCAAACCTGTTATTATGCCATCTCTTTGAAAGTGTTATCATGTCCTCTTCCTGTTGGCGTGGCGCATGGCAACAGGTGATAGGTGATTTATCTATGATGGTCATTTCTTCTTTTTTTCTTCATTTTCTTCTCTTTTTTCCAGAGAAAGTACACATTTGTTCTCTTTTATTTTGGTTGTCAATTTTAATCCTTATGTTTTTTATTGTTTATTTTCATCATTGGGTCATTTATATATATAAAAAAAATTTAATTTAGTCCTTAAATTACAATTTATCATATATTATTTTTTTTCAATTCGGTTTTTATTCATTTTATTTCTAATTTTTCCTTAATTCTTATGGTAAAGTTTTACTAGTTTTAAATTTTATCATTTAATAAAAGTTTATGTTGTTTTGTTTTTCAATTTAGCTCTCATTATTTTGATTTTTTTTTCTTTTAGTTAAAGTTTTTTTATTTTTCATTTCACCCTCCAGTTCAAATTTTTTATGTCCTCTAATTTATTTTCTATTTTGATTTTTACTCTTATTCTTTTGATTATATTTTTTTGCGTGATTATTTTTTTTCCTGATTTGATCACTCAGTTTTTTATTTTTTGGAGATTGAGTTTCATGTTTTTTTATTTATTTATGGACCTTCTGATATAATAACACGGATCACAACTTTGAAAAGTTAATGCAATTTGATATTTTTTTTCTTTAATGATTTTATCATTCTACATTATTAATTTTTTTTAAAAAAATATTGGTTTTATGGTTATCTTCAATTTATTTTCTATTAATTTATCTTAGTCTCATGATTCAGGCTATGAGTTTCTGCAACTTTTTTTGATAAAGGATTTTTAAAAAATAGTTTTTTGTATTTAATTTTTAAAGAATTGTTTTTATACAAATGAGATTTATTTTATAAAAATAATATTTATTTTAAAATAATATTTTTAATATGTTCGGCCTTGCATAATAATTTTTTTATTTTATTCAATTATTTTCATATATTTTTCTATTTTTATTATTTTTTATTTTTTTCAATAAACAAATTTAGTAGACACAAACAAGTATATGTCTTATTTTATGGGATCAAATATTTTAATCTACATCCTACTTTAAATTTTTTAGTTTCTCTTTTAGTTACTGTTAATGATTTTGTTTTATTTATTTACATAGATAAATATTGATTTTATTTTACTAGATGTTTTCATAAACTTTTTTATTTATATTTTGAATTTTTTATGTTAAAAAAATTCATTAAAAGATTTCAACAAGTGTATAATTTCACATATTTTTTCTTTACCTTATATAAAATTCTTAAAATAGATGCTATTTTAAAAAGAATAATACTATAGTTACTATATATAGATTGCTTATGTGTCAGTATATTTATGTTTTAACCAGTAAAGTTTTGATATCTGCTAAAAACTTAAATATACACGCTTAGTCTATCTTGTCACACATGTAGATAAAAAAAAAAAATCTGAACATTTATACTATAATTAAAAAAAGAGAAAGCATGGTAAAAGCCTTTAAAAATAATTACTTTGTATCACAGTTGTTTGACATAGATTTATCGTAAATTATTTTTGTCTTATACTATAAAAAAGTGTTATCATAATAAGTTATATTATATTATATTAAAGAGTATAGATATTTAGTTTACTGTAATAAAAATATACAAAATATAAAAAAAATATTTAAAATAATATTAAATCGTATGTGATTTTAAATCTATAAACATGCAAAATAAAATTTAATATAAATATTATTTTAATATAAATGTAATAAAAATAATACTAGCATGCATACATATTTTATATTTAAATTTATAATATATATAAAATTAAAGTTCTAGCATGTATACTAATAATAAAAATAAAAATATTTAAATTAAATTTTAAAAAGATATTTATTTATTAAAATATTTTAAAGAAATGCAATTTTGTTGTTTTTAATGATAAATTATTTATTTTCAAGGTTTTATTACTTTTTATTTGCAGAACTAGATGTCTACACTATATTTTATATATATATATATATATATATATATATATGAAGTTAGAACCGCCTTGAATTCTGGTTCCAGAAAACTTGCTCCGAGAGAGGACTTTCCATACCGAGAAATTATGATAAATGAAATAATTCAAGTACCTCGGTGACTACTAGAATGATCCAGGTCCGTGAATGTGTTTCAAACTCGAAGGTAGAAGAAAGAAGGAAGAACGACAAGGAATAATCGATGCCGATAATCACAATTAAAAAGGACACATACTTACGTAAGATATTTTATTGGAGTTTCCGCGCAAGCCACGGGCTGTCAACTGTTGATTGTTTTTATTTCTTGTTTGGAACTGGAAAGAAGTTCCTGATTGAATTTTATCTTTATTTCCTTTTGCCGACGATGCCGTTTTGGTCACTGTGACCAGATAGAGCCATCCTAATGGGCCAACAAATGGCAGAGGGTTGCTTCTTCCCTGCAAATGGAACCATTCTTTTCTTGGAGCTTATATCTCTTTCTTTTTTTCAAATCTCCTTTTCCCGTCTGCCCTTTTTTGTTTTTATTTCTCTTGTTCTAGCGAGTAGGATATTTACCATACCGCTGCGTTGCCCTGGTGTTGATTCAAGAGCATTGCATTGGAGACTGACTGTCACGTTCTATCAAAACGCATCATCCATCTGGTAGAGCACACCTTCCTGCCTTGAAGGTTGGAAAGGATCACCAGGCAATTCCATTTTTATGGTAATTCCTAGGTGGCGATCATGCTCGGACATTTTATGGTACAGAACCTTTTTAACATCTGGATTCTTTTTTAAAATCAGATTCAATTCCAAAGCATTTTCAATGTCTGGGAAGCTTCCAACGTAATAAACATCCATTGCTCCTTTGTCACTGCTCATTATCTGGCCACCCCAGAAGATTCTCCAACGTCCCTTTTACATTTTTAATCCATGCAATCTACAGTTTGCCTTCAAGGTACGTATCTATCCATGGTGAGTATTGAAAATGGCGTGCCAGACTTGAGATCAGCGCTTTAAACAACTGTTGTTATGCATTATTAGTTCATGAGAGAAGGGGAAAACATTTGATCCTGCTTCTGTGTGGATCCATCCTTGTGGGTTTTCTCTGGTGCTAAACGTGTGAGCCTGAAATATGCGATCAGATACGTAAATTGGGTTGAAGATGTTGAACGCCTTGCTGAAGCTCTTATTAAGAGTAAGAACTAAGGAAGAAATGAAACGGATTTGGGCCCGGCCTTGTTAATTGGGTCCTGATGGGCTTCAGCAGCCGAAGTTCAAACTCTATTTCTGCTTATCTGTTATGAATTAAAATTCTTCTTAAAAGAGTTTTTTCATGGTGATTAGCAGGAGTGACTCGTATCATTATATTAATTACTCCTTGTATTCTTCTTGGAAAAAAACGGATATATATATTATATAAAAATAATTTATGACCCACAAAAAATTAAAAGAATATTTCTATTTAGGATTTATTTATCCTATTTATATCTATTTTTTTCTATCCTTTCTTTAAAATTGTCCCAGGAAAAAAACCAATAAAATATCATTAATTACTCCCTAGACACCATAAAAAAATTTGCATTGACCATACTCGTTTAATAAATGTGTTAAAAAAATATAGTCTCATCATCAGATTTTCCCACCTTATTTGCTTCTCTTTCATTTTTTTTTATTTCTCAAAAAAAAAAAATTAGAGAACAGACAAAAAAAATTAATTTATAAACAGATTTAAGAAGGTGAAATATATATATATATATATATATATATATATATATATATATATGTTTCACAAAACTAAAGAGTACTGACTAATTGAATATGTTAAAGTACAGGGTCCAAGTAATAATTAACTCCCAGGTAAATACAATGAAAATGAAAATAGTGTTTGAAATTATGATATTGATTATTTTTTAAAATATTTTTTTCTTGAAAATATATTAAAATAATTTTTATTTTAAAATTATATTTTTAACATTGATATATTAAAATAATAATAAAAAAATAAAATATTTCAAAAATATTTGTTAACCAGAAAACAAACAAAGCCCAGAACAACCGTTGAGCAACTTACAGGCATACTTCCCCGCTTATATGAACTAGAACCCGCCTCTAGTGCATTCATGCTCGTCACGGGATGGCAGTGACCAGTGACGGGCTTAAATGCAACCATTGATCGGAATTAGCAGGTAGAAGGAACAAAGTTGGTGTGTCATTATTGCACCTGCGGGACATCATGCTTTCACGGTATCTTTTGTTACGAAGATTATTATGGTGGCATCGAACAGTCTGCTTCTCTGCTTCCCGGAGGCAGAAACAAGTGGGCGCGGGCGCCTTGATTTTGGTCCCCAGACACACACTCTTTGTCTCTGCCAAACAACTTATGTAGCTCTTCTGGTTCATTGTGATTCATCCGATAACAGCGGCACCTATAGTTTGATCCTAGATGCTATGCTATGTTGTTCTTTAGATTAAGCCAGCAAGCACCCCGTTAATGAATGGCTAATCCCTCTTCTGAGAAAAACTCAATGCTGCTGTGTATGGTTACTGTGCTGCAGGCGAATATTATATCGAAGTCCTTGACTGATCATGCATGAACCGAGAGCAGTGTAACCAGTTAAGGATTCGATTAATTAATGTAGCTGGAGTTGTTGGAAGTGAGATCTTGAAACTCTACAGAACGTGTCCCTTGGAGTTTTTCTCAGGCCTGAATAACAGAGGCACATGCTATGCATGTGCTCTTTTCAGATGACTTGATTAGTTCCTAGCGATGGGATTCGATTGTGTCCTTCAACGTCTACACATTAGTACATTCTTAGATTTTGTCCATGGCCACGTTTCCTCCAGCTTGCTAGAGAGCTGGAGAGTAGAGAAGGATCTCTCATATTCTTGACCAGGGCAGGTCTAGATCGGGAGGAATGCCTGAAGCTGCCTTTTTTCTAGTTTCATAAGTCTCTAGGGATTCTTTATATAACTGGTCACATGATTAGACAAACAAAACGACAACATGGGAGCATTTAGCAGTGGATGCAGAAATTTCTACAGCCAAATCCATTTTCCAATACGTGGCCCCTTGGGACTGGTTATATGTTCAAAAGTTGAACTACGCTATTTGACCCTTAAAAGAAGGGTGTTTTACAACTCTAATTTTACAGGAGACATAAAAACATGAGAGACCTCTTTTAGGTCCCTCCGATGGCCACCACATAAACGAAAAGAGAACATGTGACACTCAAAATTCCTAGTATCACTCAAAATTTGTACGCCCAAAGGACCACATGATCTTGGTTTCCCTTTGTTTTCTTCCATCTTTTCACTGATCTAATAACCCTAGCTTTTCGCAATCAATGGCCGATGCCTAGTTATTCATGACGCGCGCACAGAGAAAGTCATTTGATATTTCCACCACTCACGCTGCAAACATGATGAGATATGGAATAAATATATACCATGGCAGACAATCTAAAAATTGCAATCGGCCAATCAAGGCACGTTTTTCATCTTCTTTTCCCTAATTTGCGAGATTCATTCCACAGGGTACAAGAAGAAATATACCTTCGTTTATGCTATATCAACTTCCAAAATCTTGAAGCATGCATGAGAGGACCCAGTTCCTACTAACTTGATATGGGACTTTTTTTAGCACAAAATTCAGCAATAATCCGACCGCATACCACCGGGCTTGAAGGGCTTTTACCTATTGATATTGTTGCTAGGCCGCAACAAAATTGATAGAATTTCAGAGAATTTAGGGCGCTTTGATGGGGAATTGTTCCAGCACTTGGTCATCAGAGACTTCAGGAGTTGCGGGCAGTCCTTAGGGATCTCAGGTCTTAGGCCACAAGCAGCTATACCAACTGCTGCCTGCACAGGTGAATATGCAGCATAAGCAGCCTCGCCAGTCACCATCTCCCAAACCACCATCCCGAAACTATATGCATTACTCATCCATGTCTCGGTAATATTCTCTGGATCACCTGCAATAATCTGTTTTCAACCAGAAATGGTGGATCATCAATTCATCTGTGTTCCTGTTTAGGGAAGGAAATTTATGTATCATTATGGCCACAGCACTTGGATTGGATAACTGCAACTTACCTAGTTGAATCTCCTTTCAGGAATTACATCGAGTTGAATATTATCATCATATGTATATTGCTCCTATAGGTAAATGGAATTGAAAAAAGTTTGTGCCCACGTATTGGCTTGCAAATTAGGTATTGAAAAGGACCGCTAATCATGCCTAAAGTTCAAGAGATCAAATCAGCGGGCTCCACTAACTAAACCATTTTGCTAAAAGTGGCACCAAAACAATATTGTAGTGGCTGGGATGATTTGTCTAATGGAGAATATAAGGGTGTTTATGCAAAGGTAAATGTTATGTTGAGATGTAAAGCAAGAACAATTATGAAGACATGTTGCGCATGCTCAAGCAATTATGTTGGGATGAGTGGTATAAAGTCTCTTTCAGCATATTTGAGTGAACCAGATAGCGCCCTCATACATTGATTCTAAGCAATTTCCTTGAGCACAGGGGTACCATCGTTTATCACAAAAAGATACTCCTACTAAAGATAGGCAATTAAACTTACAGTATTCTCCTGGTTAAATTTACAGTAACAGGTAGGCAATTAAAGATAAAAATGGCAAAAATATTTCACGGTGACAGTTAAAGGTGCTTAAATGTATTCTTAGCCAAATAATTAAACTTAGAACCCAGCTACACAACAAAAGGTACAGCACCTATATGCAAACTAACTCAAAATACACCAACGATCCCTTAAGAACTAAACTATCCCAACATCAAAACAACGCAATAAGTCGATATCCTACAGGGCAATGATGCATGGCATGGAATTGCGATTACGTACCAAAAATTATGATAATCAAAACAACATTTCAAATGCATGCTAATCGACTGGTTTCATTGTCCATATATGCAAAACACGCTTTGATCATTGCCAGGTTCATGGCCGTGACAAGTGCTTATCCAATGGATAGTTGTGATCAGAATTGACTTCTTTCAAAGACATGAATTTTGAAACTTGTGAAGAAAGATAGGGAACAAACCTCTGGGGCTAGCCAACGATAACCATCTGTTTCATACTCCATCGCCTCACCCATGCTCTTGCAAGCAGTAACTATGCCCATGTCCCCTAAGCAAGCATTCCCGTGCCGGTCCAACATAATCCGTTGCGTGTTAAGGTCTGTATATGCAACACCATGATCATTCATAAACTTTATCCCTTCTGCTACATCTGTAGCAATTCTTACTATTTCCTTAGTTTGAAGCTTTTTATTCTTTAGCATTAGCTCATTAACAGATCCACCTTCCATCAATTTGGTCACCACACACAATCCATGATTTTCATCAACACAAATTCCATAAAATTGAAGAATGTTCTTATGCCCGCAAGTCATCAGTTCCAAAAGATCTTTACGTAGCTCGAACTCATAAGAATTCCCTTTATCACACCCTTTAAGCTTCTCAATTCCCACCCTTTTGCCCTTGTGAACTCCCTTAAAGGAATTTGGTCCAATCTGATCAATGAACTCAAGATTATCAGAGTTCAAAAGCCATTTTCCTATCTCATCCCTGCCAGAATTAACTGTTTGCCACTCATCGACGGATACAACAATCGACGAAGTGGGTAAGGGCATCTCAAGCTGAATATTCACATTTGAATTCTCAATGGCATTCCTACAATTCTGTTCACAAGAATCCTCTTCAATTTCACCAAAGTTTCCTTTAGTATTCTCTTCTTGACACCCACAAAGCCCAAAGGGAAGCTTCACAGTGTGGATTTGGACTCTTTACAGAAGATTTTAAAGCGCTTTCTATTCCGAGCTCTAAATGATTTCTCTTGTCCAGCTTGGACTAAGAGAAGAACAACCCCAAGAGTAAACCCTTTCTTTTCAAAGATCTGAATCTTCTTGCAACAAATGGAAGCGCTATCCAATGCATCAGACATTGCGGGCCACGAAATGGACGAGTTGCAAGCAAATGTGAGTTTGTATACGCAAGCCCCTGTACCTCATCATCAGACACTTCTTGTATCATTATTGCTGGTTGTTCGGCAACTGATGTCTGCTCGCTATCAACTTAAGGTGCAAAAACACTTCTTTCATATCAAACCCTGCCTGAGCATAACTGTCAAAAACACCCAAATTTACCAAAAAAGAAGAAAGGGCAACAATTATGCATATAACGCAAGAACAACCGGAAACTTTGTGGACAAAAGGTAAATTCCTGTAAAAGCTTTTAGCTTTTTTTCAGTATATTGGATTAAATCTCAAAATCCAACACTAATGTTATCTTTCTATTAGTAGACCACCAAAAAAAAAAAATCAAATGGTGCGCTTTCTTTGCAAAATAGAGTGGCAGTGTTACTCCTCAAAAAAAGTGTCTGTCTAATTTTCCTCCATTTTCGTGGCAATCAAACAAAACCCAGTGCAAAATTATAAAGTAAAGCAAGATTGGATCACCAATAAAAACCAAACCTGAGTGGCAAAGAATCATAGTG
>CM031969.1:26659561-26709741 GCA_018804465.1 Populus tomentosa
AGATTTAGGTGAAAAACTAGGGTAGGTATATCATATAAACCTAGTTTAACTCTGGAAATTAGCAAAAATACATTAATAGAAATGGGATTCTCCTTCATGGCACTACCGCCCGACCAGATTTTGAACATTGCTAATTCTATTTTCTATGTAAAGTATAAACTACCACCAACAAACTAGTGCAGAAAAAGGGGGAAAGGCTACAAAACAGAATGTTGTGAAATTGCTATCTACCAACCGGTATGACAAACCAGGCTTGAAATGCTCTTCAATGATCAATCATTTTTTAACTTATTTGCCATGATAGCTAGGGCGGATGCATGCACCAAATCCAAATTCCCATGCCACATTAAAACGGTAGTTCTATAATGCACCACGATGTGCATCCAAAAACAAGTATAAAGCGTGATTTTGAAAGAGGTGCGACTCACCTGAAAATATCAACCTACCTTAGCAGCAAGCAATTTGGAGATTATCCACTTGCCTCTATAAAAACAGTCACACAATTAAATCAATCCGATGCCTAAAGCAGAAACCCCTCCAGGTACCAACAGATAAACAAGTAAAGGAGAAAAAGGGGTATTGCTCAGTGCAAGTGAACAACCTACCTCTTAGTCTCCAGTTCAAGAACAACCCCAGGAAAAGGAATATAATTAAATCCCTCAGATCATAATTCTTAGTACATAAACAGCTCAGATGACACTCTCAGTAAGGACGTGATCGATTTCCACCATATTGATGCCTGTCAGGACCAGAATTCCCACCATCTCGGAAATTATCCCTGCGTCGACCTCCACCACCATAGCCACCTCTACCACCACTGTTACACGGTGAATAATTAAAAATTGCAGCCTCTACATAACCACTACTACATGCCACATTACATTTAACAAAATGAGATGTCGTAATTAAAAATTTGTTCCAGCATTGGGGAAAGTACTCGTGAAAAGCTAAAATAGATACAAATTCAATAAAAGAAAAGCTAATATAAACCGCTTTCAAAAAAAAACAAGCTTTCAAACTCTCAACCTATTTGAAAATAAACTGTCGACAAACATGACAAACTTTGCAGTTCACAGCCATAATAAGAGCTAAAAGATTTATTCAATTAAAAATTTAATCTTATACGTGCCGAATATGAAAAGCATCAAAGAGTCAATACAGAAATACATTGTGCATACAAATAAAGCACCAAGTGCAAATGAATACTTAATATATATATATATATATGGGTTTTAATGACCTGGGGCCATTGTTGTTGCAATAAAAAATGTGTCAAATGGAAGTCCCCCCAACCAAAAAAAACAAAGAAGAAAAGATAGTCAATTTTTTAAGGTTTACAACGTCAGAGTTTCAAAGAGTTATAGCTGAGATCACAGAGATGAAAATCTAAAAGATAACAGAGAAGTAACTACCAAACAAGTTGTTTATAACTTTGAAGGGCCGAAGCTAATTTCACTACTATTATTTCAGCTTTGTTTTGTTTCATAATCCCATTTAAAAAGCTCAAAAAAGGGAGCACTGAATATTTAACCAGGAAAAGAAAGGAGAAATTTTCTAAAGAAGAGTAAATAATTGACAGAAACTAGTTGATATGTACAAGCTGACACTAAAGCCTATTAAAATAGGTCAACTCAATAGATTCCACCTAGATTGCTATTGCTAATTGTAGTTAACGGTTCAACAAACACAATATAAACTTTGAAGTATCGCAAGGCATTAAACCTTCCTATCCATGTGGTAAGCATGTTGAACAATATCAGTTTTGTTTTATTACTATTTACAGGGAAATGACGGGTTAAAAGAGCTAGATAAACCCTGGGAATGTATAGAAACCCCAATAAGAAATAAAAATGCATGTGCAATTTCAAAGTACCACCACTCGGATTAGAAATAATAGGGACACGCCTCAGAACCTCCGCAAATCACAGCTGAAAAGAACGTTTGCTAGTCAAAACAGAGGCAGTATAGTTAGTGGAGATACCCATGGTCATGTGCAGGTTGCCTCGGAGCTGACTTTTCTGCCATTGCAACATTGATTTTATAGCCCCTGAAATCATAATCTGGAAAACCAACACAAAAATACAAAGTAAAACAAAAGTTCTCCACAGCATTTACCAGGTAACTTATTTAAGAATAGAGTACTAAATAGAAAACTGAGAAACAGTTGCATGATCAATACTGTTATAAAAACCGCCAGCAGAGTGAGCAGCAGATGGGTCTTCATATGCCAAACAGGCATCACCTTTGTTGTTTCCATTCTCATCAGTGTATATCTTTATATTCCAGGGCCATTGATCTTTATAGCCCCGCTTCTGCTTAATCCTTCCAACCTGCAATGACAGAGTTTTCACATTAATTTGAGCACTTTAAGCACAACAAAGGCATAATACATAAGCAGTTTAGGGCATCTCCAGACTTTGTCCTTTATGAAATCCTTCAACACTATATCAAGGGAATGAGCTTCAAGGATTTTTCGCATAGGTACAAGAGATGGAGTTTTATATAATGAAGTTTGGTAAGCACTACGAACATAGCACGAGTTCTTGGAGCATAATTCCCCACACCAAAAGAAAAGCTATTACAAAAGCAACACTAAATTGAAATTCTTTCCCAGAAACAATGGCATTAAATAATTTGTTTTCATTCATTTTGGGTAAAAATCAGAATGCACACCCTTTGAAAGATAAAACTCATAAAATTTAACAGTAATTAGATAAAGAAGAAAAAAAACTAAATCAATCACAGCAGTTAAATGTCATTTACAGCAAAGACAGGCAATTATGTTGTAGATACAAAATCAAAATTTTCTGCCAAACAACATGCATCTTCAGCACAATTCCCCAATCCGAAATTCATAAATATAAATCAAAAGAAAAGGTATGGAATTACTTGTCCAATGCCGCCAAAAAGTTCTCTCAGTTCTTCAATGGTCACATCAGGTGGCAAATTAGATATATATATTCTTGCATTGTCACAAGTATCGTCACAATTATCATCGCACTGCTTAATTTTAGCCGGGGCATCAGCAGGAGCAGCCCCATAACCACTACCTCCCTGATTTCGAGAACCGCCACCACCACGTCCACCTTCATACCCACCAGGTTGACCACCTCGTCCACCACTCCTCACCTCACCTGTAGCATCACCCCCATAACCACTAGCAGGACCACCATAAGATGGAGGGTATGATGTGGGTCCACCAGTATAGCTTGTAGGTGGAGGAACTGCTTCCATTCCGTAATTGGCATTCCCACCATACGAGTTCGGAGCCGGTGGATAATTACCTCCACCACCACCATATGAAGGGAGAGATGGTGGAGGAGCTTGATTGTATCCACTATCATCTCTTCCTTGATTACCACTGTAAGACCCACCTCTATTCCCACTTCTATTATCATAACCACCTCCTCTGCTTCCATCGTTATAATTACTACTTCTATTACCATCAAAACTATCACCACCTCTTCCTCCTCTATTACCACCATATCCTCCACCACTTCCTCCTCTATAACCACCATCACCATCACTGCGATCATTTTGGCCAGCAGCAGGAGCAGGAGTACCGCATTTATTACAAGCAACTCTTCTTGCAAAGTTCAAATTCCCACAACTACATCCACACATACCAGTTTCCATTACAAAATCTCACACAAGCTATAACACAGCAATTAAATTTTAAATATAATGATTTTCAATTATTAGTCATAAAAAAGCACTAAAACCTAACTAAATCACAGATCAGAGAGATTACCCCGGTTTAGGGCAAGGCCAATCACCGTCCCTGCCGCTTCCACCTCGGCCACCACCTCTTCCGCCGCCTCCCCTGCCTCCCCGATCTCCTCCTTGGTATCCACCTCCTACAGATCAGATCCAATAACAATTAACAATTAAACACTCAAAATCACAAGAACGGATCTCAAGACCCTGACAATTATCGGTTAAAACTAATAAAAAAACATTTAATTACTTAATTACCTCGACTTTGCGAATGACCACCATATCCTCCTCCTCCGCCTCTTCCCCCGCCTCCTCCACCACCACCTCGACCACCATATCCACCACGTCCGCCACCATCGCCTCCGTAACCTCCATATCCACCTCCGCCGCCGTAAGACGGAGGGCCAGAATCACCGTCTTGACCATACATACCAGACATGACCTAGTTCCTGTATAGCTCCTTTTTCTTGTATTTTCGTTTCTCTCGGTTCTTGCTTTGTTTCTCACCGAGACGCGGTGTAGACAGGGAGATTAGGGCAATGATATTATCTATTGCGTTTCTGTGAGTGTAACTTGATTATATAGGGTCTGGCCTTGACTTGACTCAGATATTTACCTCGACTGCGTGCTATGGATTTACCTTATTTACACATTAGTACTTAAACAATTAGATTCCTCAATTTAGTGCCCATTATTTAAACTCTCCAATGACTTGCTGATACGAAACGTCAAATTATATTAAAAAATGGGTTCTTTTATTTCATAAAATAAAAAACTCGAAATATTTATAGGGATGGATGGAAGTGATCGGTTTAGGAATACCTAAAACTTTAGAGATTCAATTGAAACGGTTTTAGTTTAGGAGTCCAATTGAGAATTGGTGGATATGCTGAGGACTAATTTAATGTTTTCACTTTTTGTATTCACTGACTGGGAGATGTACAGGTGGCAAGTGCTGATTCGAATGATTAGTTTGATTTAACTGCTACAGAAAATGTTACCGCTTGGTCGTTGGATGGGCGGATTGGTCTGATTAATCAGATTTGATTGATTAAACCAAAAAAATTTACAAAAACTAAAGCTTGTTGTTGGATATTACTTGTTAAGGAAAGGGTACGGAATTACTTGTCCAATACCACAAAAAAGTTCTCTCAGTTCTTCAATGGTCACATCAGGGGGCAAATTAGATATATATATTCTTTTAAATGTTAATATATTTTTTTAATTCATGTACTCATAAGTTTTGTGTCGTCGCTGCATAATTAATGCATGAAGGTGAAGGGTTTGAAGTCCAGGAGTGCATATTTTTTTCTCTAACTAAAAAAGTGATTAATATATTATTTTAAACGTTTTAGAATAAAGTGATATCTTATCTCATTTGATTGAAGAACCTACAAGATTGCGGATTTTAGTCACGCTCGGCGTGCTGTTATTCGATTAGTATTTTACTGTTTAATTTTTTATTGTTGATCAAGACATATATCATTATGAATTAGAGTAGTAAAATAATATAATTATTATTATAAAAAAACTTGTTAATCATGCAGTTGGGATGAGATTAACTTTTTCATAGCATGCATTTGATATTAAAAAAATGATTGGGAACAAAATTATCTATTTGGGTTTTTTTGAGCTACAATACAGATACTGATTAGCCCTTCAGGGTACAAAATTTTTAACATATGGGTTAGGAGCTTCACTTGTCTTTTCAAGAAAAATAAATAGTGAAGATACAATCATACCCTTCAGGGGAGAAAACATGTATATCTGTGTTGAAAGGCTTCATTATCCTTTTTATTTTATTGAAATAATTCAAATACAAATTTACCCTTGAATTTTAACAAAAATAAAGCTGCACGTATGGGTGTTTTCTTCATTTTCATTTGACTACCACACCCAAACACCTTAGGTCAACAACAGGCAAGGGGGCATGACAAGGTTGCTAGACCCCAAACATTAGGGCATGGCATAGCTGTCAGACACCTGACACTAGAGTCAGGCATGTCTGCCAGACCTAAGAGGCTCAGGTATGGCAAGGCAACTAGACCCAAAGTGCTCAGGCAAGCATGGTTGCTAGACCTTAATGTCTCGGGTTTGGAAAGGCTAGTAGACCCAAGCGTCATGCGTCTAGCAGGGACGTCAAACCCATATTATTTAGGTATGGCCAAGGAATTTGGGTCTGATACCAATAGATCCAAGTAACTTAAATATAGAAGATAATGTCACACCCAAGAAACTTGGGTCTTGCTCGACCAGACCCCAAGAACTTGGGTGTGGCATGACCAAACCCCATGAGCTAGGGTATGGCAGGGGTGTTATACCCAAGTTATTTAGGTCTGAAAGGGGATGTCATACCTAAGGAACTTGGATCTTATTATTATTGTTGTTATTATTAAATTTGAAAAAAAATTATTACTATTAAAGAAAAATCATTGATCTGATTTAAAAGGTAAACATACCATGGCTGCCAGACATTTGGCACTAGGGTCGGGCATGTCTGCTAGACCCTAGGCACTCGAATTTGGCAAGGCAACCAAACCCTAGGTGCTTGGTTCAGGCATAACTGCCAGACTCTAGCACCTTGAGTTTGGAAAAACTATCAAACCCAAGTATCATGGGTTTGGTAGGGGCACCAGACCCATGTTAACTGGGTCTCGCAAGGGATGTTATACCCAATAAATTTGGATTTGGTCGTAACTTGAGCTTGACAGGGGCGTCAGACCTCAAGAACTTGGGTAAGGCACAACCAAATCCCAAGAGCTAGGGTTTAGTATGGGCATCAAACTCAAGTTATTTGGGTGTAGAAGGGGATGTCATACCCAATGAAACATGAGTATTATTATTGTTGTTGTTGTTGTTATTAATTTTATTATTAGTAGTATTATTCTTAATCTTAATATTATTATTATTAAATTTGAAAAAAATAATTATTACTATAAAAGAAAATTCATATATTTGATTTAAAAAGTAAAATTAAAAATTATTATTATTAGAAATTATTGTTGTTGTTATTGTTGTTTTTATTATTGTTAATATTATTAATAAAATTGAAAAAAAAATATTACTATTGGAAACAAAATAGTAATAAGGTCACACCTAGGGTTGGCACGACCACACCCCCAAAAACTAGGGGCAGACAAAGGTTCCAGACTTAAGAAACTTGGGTCTTATAAAGCATGTCATATCCAAGTAACTTAGGTTTGGCAGGTGATACTAGACCCGGGTTTGACAAAGGATGTAATACCTAAAGAATATAGATCTAACACGAACAAACCCAAGTAACTTGGATTTGCAAGGTGATGCCAGACCCTAGGAGCTTGGGTGTGGCACGATCGAACCTCATGAGCTAGGTTATGGCAGGGGCACCAAACCCAAGTTACTTGGATTCGGAAAGAGATGTCATACCCAAAGAACATAGATTTTATTATTATTATTGTTACCATTATTCTTATTATGATTATTAGTATCATTCTTATTCTTGATATTATTATTATTATTAAATTTGAAAAAAAATTATTATTATTAAAGAAAAAATATAGATTTGATTTGAAGGATAAAATTATTGTTGTTATTCTTTTCATGATTGTTAATATTATTTATATAATTATTAATAATTTTTTTAAAAAATAGTGATAAGGTAATGTCTAGTGTGTTTGGCACAACCACAACCCAGGAACTATAGTCTGACATAACCTCTAGACTCTGACATGACCGCCAACCCCAAGTCGCTTGGGTCTGGTATGGCTGTCAGACTAAAAGGACTTAAAACATTCTCTTTTATATATATATATATATATATATATATATATATATATATATATATATATTGACCCACTGCAGAGCGCGAACCAATATACTAATTTTATTTAAAACGGGTCATTTGTTTTTTTTTTCAAATTCATCATTTAGATTGAGATTTTTATTTAATTTTATATTTCACTATTAAATTAATGGTAACTCACTTTTTATTTTTTTTATAATAAAATAAAATAAAATAACTAAATTGACCAAGTAGAGTTTATAATTTGGTGGGTTAACTAATATTAATCAAAGAGTCGAGTTAGGATTTTTTGGTACTTTATATATATATATATATATATATATATATATATGGCCAGTTCCAATTATATTTTTTAGTATATATATGATAAATTAATTTTTATATTTCTTTTATGTAATAAAATAAAAAAATTAATTTGAGCCAATAGAGTCATATCCCAGGTCACGAGGATTGTAAGCCAACTAAATTTTAATTAAAGAGTTTGGTATAAATTTTTCAAGTTTAAACCGTTATAATGAGTTTAATGAAATTGTCAAAAAAAAAATTTAATTATCTAAATGTATTTTTGTATGTTTCAAACAATTTTTGTCCACCTCGCATGAGCCGATAAACTAGTTCTACACTAATTTGATTTTGATCTTTGCAAGCTTTTTTATTTTATTAATCATTTTAATTTTAAAAAATTCTCATTAATGCACTAGAATTATTTTGAATACAAGTCAAGCTCATGTAGTTCTTGAAGTATATTTTCTACAGAGATATGGTAAACGTGACTTAATAATTTGCTTGTAATGCCTAGACTTGGGGGCCTGAAAAACAGGCTGAAAATCTAGTTTTGCTGTATAAAATGAAGTTTTCCATATAATAATCGTGGTTGAGCCGTAAAGTCCAACAATCATATATATATATATATATATATATATATATATATATATATTAACACGGTTTGTTTTTACATTTTAAAAATATTTTTAAAAAAATTTAATTTTTTTAATTTAAATTAATATTTTTTTGATGTTTTATATCATTGTGATGTTGATATAAAAAAATAATTTTTAAAAAATAAAAAAATATTTATTTTAATATATTTTTAAATAAAAATTATTTTTAAAAAAATTATAATCATGCTAAAAAATTCTAAGTTTAATTGTATTTTTTAAAAAAACCACGAGATTAACGTGAAATCTTTCAACCTATACCCTTCTCCAAAGGCATATTAGAAAGTAGAAACACCATTTTCAGTACAGTGCAGCTTTTGTACCTTTTATCCCCTGCAGAGTGCAGACGAGACAATCATTTTTCTTTGTTCTGTAAACAAAAAAAATATTAGGAATTAAACAACAAACTTTTAAACAAATATAAATAGTGGTTGATGATTTAAAAAAAATAAGTTTTTTTAAAATTATAATTAGATGTGATAGTTGGATTTAGATATATATTTAATTATAATTGAAGTTTATATATAGCAAAAATCATGTATATAATGTTTAGTGGAAGTGTGGTTTTGATTGATTTTTAAATTGTTTTTTACTTGAAAGTATATTAAAATAATATATTTTTTATTTTTTAAAAATTATTTTTGATATCAGTGCATTAAAATGATCTGAAAACACCAAAAATATATCAATTTGAAGTAAAGAAAAAAATAAAAAATTTAATTTTTTTTAAAAGTACTTTTGAAACGCAAAAACAAACAGGGTTTTATGAAATTCAGTTAAAAAAACATTTAAAAACTGATGCATAAAAGCTACGTTTCAAACTTAATTTTTTAGTGGGTTCTGTAGTACAAAATGCAGTTTAGCTTGTTATCAAATATCTTATTGTATTTGTTTTACCACAAATACAAAAGCCGGTGAAAAAAAAACACAATCTAAAAAGTAAATAGTGTGTGGTGTAAAACCGCTCTATATTAGCATGATACAAAATTCAATATTTGTATATTGTGTAATAACTATTTCATGTTAGTATTCTTTTCTTTACGGTTTATGAAGTAGATGGTTGTTAGTAAAGTGTATAACACTTGTAAAACAATTTTTTTTTTTTTAAGGTTTAATGATTTTTTAGCTATAAAATCAATGATTTTTAATAATAAATTGTGATAAATGAGATAGTAAACTTTAAATTCTAAAATTAAAAGTATTTGTTTTTATTTTTTTATAATAAATTTTGTAATAGTCAAAGTAAAAATACTTGAAGAATAAAAAATTATAAACCCTTTACATTAAAGGTTTAGGGTGTATATAGAGCTCATAAATTCTATCATGTTATTTGAATTGAAAGGTTGGGATGTTATTTATTTATAATATTATTAATAAGTGATAAATATTTTTTACACAATATTAGCGATAAAACATTACTTACATAATATTAATATTGATGAAAATATGATAGATTCTTATAAAATTTTTATACATATAAAGGCGTAGAGAGATAATTATTCTTAACTTTTAACCTTTTTATATAAGGAGCCGAAAGAATAAACAAACAAAACCTCGTAGGCAAACATTAGGCCTATAATGATCTCGAGACTCGTACCTATTTGGATTTGGAAAGCTGCCAAGCTCAAAGGTGATGAGTCTAGTGAATTATCAGACTTGTGTCTATTTTGGCTTAATGCGTAACTAGACCAAAGATGTTGGATTTGACAGCTTAGTAGATCTATGTCTGTTTGAGTTCAACGCGTAGGTGAATCCAATAATATTGGGTCTGGCCACTTGCCAAACCTGTACGTACCTAAGTTTAACTGTAGTTGACCTTAAGAATGTTAGGCATCATGGCTTGCTGGATTTATATTTATCTGGGCCTAGCACATAACTGATTCCAAGAATATCAGATATGATAGCTTGCCAGACTTATATATACCCAGAGTCAATGTATAACTAAACCAAAAAATATTAAATCTAAAAGCAAGCCAGACCTTTATTAGACTAACATTTTGCCAAGCTTAAATATAGTAGCTTATCACCTTGTTTTTGTCTCTATCCAATAAGTAATTAGGCTAAAAATAAAAATTTAAAAATACGCTGGTCCATCCATCACGTAAATAGGTTAATTAATTAATAGTTGATATTACCTTAATATAAGTAAGATTGGTCCATGGTTTTAATATCTATTTAAAAAATTTGGGGTTGTGGTCTATTGACAAGCATAGTTATAACTTGAATTGGTTTGACAAGTTGATTTGATAACTAGATTGATTCGGATAAGATATAAGATTAGAATGAATAAAAATTCGACAAAATTTAATTGCAAAACCAGGTTGAGATCTTTTTTTTTTTCTCAAATATGTTTTTTCTCTTAGTTAGAGACCATTTTTTAAATATTTTTTAGTTGGCTATTAAATATTTTTAAAGTTCACTATATAAATACTAAAAGTATATTTTATTTTTTTAATGTGGGATTTGAAACCTTTTAGTATATATACTTTACGTTTAAAAAAAAATTATGTTTTTTTAATATGGGATAAAAAACCTTTTTGGTTTAAATATTTCAACTTAAAAAGATAATATACTAATATAGTATTCAATGTAAGATAAAAAATCTTTTAAACTTTATTATTTATAACATGTATACTTTTTATATTCACATGGATTATTTCTTAATTATTTTATTTGAAATATTAAAATTTTAAATATATTTTTAAAATTTTTCTAGATTGATTTGGGTTAATCCAAATCAACGTAAGTAACACAAAACCCAGCTTCTTGACCGAATCAAAATCTGGATCGGGTATGATAACTATGTTTTCTAGATTTTTTTTTACAATAAAACAGAAAATTGCAATAGAAAGTCATTTTGCTAAAGCATGCTCGATGGTGAGGCAGTATTTGATATTGTATTTTGAAAGTATTTTTAAAAAAATTTTATTTATTTTTTTATTTTAAATTAATATATTTTTGATGTTTTTAAATTATTCTAATATAATAATATTAAAAATAATTTTAAAAAATAATAAAATTATTATTTTAATATATTTTAAAATAAACAACACTTTAAAACAACCGTCACAACACTCCTTTGAGAATACACGTAAGCAACTCCTTGCAGCCACCGAATAAACCTCGGAACCTTCCTCTTCCTGTGGCTTCCCTAAAACCTCAGCTGAACCCCAACACCGTTCATTAAATGGCCGCTAAGCCCCAATCCCATTTTAACCTCCATGATATATAAATTTTAATTATTTTTTAGCCTTTAATTTTATTTTTTTTCCACTTTGGTGGGTTCTTGTTTGTATGATTTTTATCCATGGCTAGCAATGAGAATCCAGGAAGTGAATCCAATAATAATGGCGGTGCTGCTTCTTCTTCTTCGACTTCAAAAGATGGAGAAACACCCACGCAAATTCAACCTTTTAGAATGCCTACAATAGAAGAGTTTCGTGCCCAAGACGTTTGGAATAACTGTGCTGTTCGCAGTGTTGCTAGTGGAGTCATGGGTGAGGATTTATTGATTAAATTACCTTCCTTCTTGTTTTTTCAAGACATTGAAATTAATGGGTTTTGTTTAGTTCGTGCTTTCGATAATCAGCTCTTATATAGTTATAGTGGTAATAGATGAATTGAATCTCTAACAATTCTAGCTTCTGAATGAGAAATTTTAAATTTTTTGGGTGGCTTTATGATTGATTGGGTCGAGATACTTTCGGTAGTACAGCAATTATTAGGAAATAATCGAGTTTGCACCGTAGCTTTGAATTCAACAGTGGTGATTGACACGGGAGCTCCCCTAAGTGTTCCAGTCGGCGGGGCGACTCTAGGACGAATTTTCAACGTGCTTGGAGACCTATTATTCTGTTACAAAAATTCATTTTTTTGCTAATGATCCAATCAAGGAACAACTGAAACTGTTATATCTGGTTTACCCGTAGTACTATCCATTACAAATGAATTTTTTATCATTTGACTCCATACCACCAAAAGGTTTAGTTGTACATTTGAGCTTGAAAGATAGCCTAATAAGGGGAAGGAATCATCCTTTTAGAAACTTCACCTTCAATAAAAGCAGAGTTTTTTCAAATCTGTGGTTTCAAGTAATATGATAATGTGTTTTGTGTAATGGAAATGTTTATTTGTAGGAGGTGGGCTGGGGTTGTTCATGGGACTGTTTCTAGGTGCATTGGATAATCCCATCATGCAAGATGAGATGACAGGAAGGCAGCAATTTATTTATACTGCGAAGCAAATGGGGCGGAGGAGTTGGAGTTCTTGTAAAGCGTTTGCAATTATGGGCTTGGTTTTCTCAGCTGCTGAGTGTGTCACTGAGAAGGTAGTATACCAAGGAGACTTTATTAATAAAAACGTTGATTTTTATGTACCTTTGAAATTTAAAAATCCATAGGAGTTTAATTTGTTGATTGTTTTTAGGCCCGGGCAAAACATGACACCACTAATACGGTTGTTGCTGGGTGTGTCACTGGAGGTACAATGTCAGCAAAAGGTGATCTCTTACTTTGCTGCTGTTCAATGCTTTTTTCATATTAACTGCACTCAATTTGAGATTAGTTGTCAAGATGTGGGGTTAATTTATACAACTCAGCACTTGCTTGTTGTAGAGCTTTCAAATATGTCAGCTCATGGTTCCTGATACCATCCTATCAATCCACTTCCTCCTCACAGCTTATAAAAGATGTTCCTTAAATCTCCTTTGTGCTGACTTTTTTGAATCCATGTGCTTTATCATAGCTTGCAATTCATGTGGCCAAAAGGATAAAATCACATGTCATATTAAAGTTTGATGAAATTAACCTATTTTGCGTATGAAAATCCTGACTATATCTGCCTATAGTTTCTTGTTAGTGAAACTGAACAACATCTGCGGTGAACATGCATGCACTTTCACACCAATTTCAAAGGAACAAAGGAAATTTATCTGTTAGGAAACCAGAGGGACAAGTTCAGGAAAATGTGGAAAATTTTATACCAATGCAATAGTAGTGATGACATATTCTAGGTATTTTGACCGTTCACCATGTTCATTAGGGTGGAAATGGAGGAGAGTGGATGGGGTGTATACTGTTAAGGGAGGGAAGAGGTGCTCACCTTGTTTGGTAGGATAGATGCATTCTTGAGAAAGCAACAGAAGAATACCTTCCTTCCATCAATCTTCAGTTTTCCAACCCTTCCAAATTGGAAACATTGAAAAAGAGGCATGAGTGAGATGAAATTTTTTCCTGATTTTACATCATTTGGATCGTTTTGATTACCTATTTCCCGTATTTAAACTACTAGAAGGATGGATTAGTTTTCGTTCTTCACCTATCCAATTTTTCCTTATGCACTGTAGTGTCCCTATACTCCCGACTAAGTAGTGTTTTAATATGGAGGTAGAAGGGCATAACCTCATGATGCGGACAACAAAAGAAGCAAGATTGATGACTTTTTATAGACAAGGGTATTTCTGTAATTTCTCTACTTGCTGGAAATTCTGGGAAAACTTCGATGATGCAGGAAAAAAGAATAAGATTTATGTGGTCAATTTCAACTATAGAATACATGGGTGTTTTAGTAATTTTCAGATGTGGAAAATCTGAAAATTATAGTTATTTATATCTATTCATTGTTTCAAAATATGTTCCAAATATCTAATAAAACAAAAAATTAAAAAAAATATGTTTTTGATGCATTTCATTTATTCACACGTCCTTTTTTGTAGTTCTCAATTATTTTGTCTTGTTGATGTCTTATTAAAAAAAATCAAATTCAAAGAAATATGTTTTTGACGCGTTCGTGTTCATTTCGTATTCTTGATTACTTTTCTTATTAAATTAACATTAATGTTGTTTTTCTTGAAAAAAAACAAAAATAAGAAAATCAAAATCAAAATAGGGAGCAAAATGGACGAGGGACTAAAGTGAAAAAAAAAATGAGGCATCAAGATATAATGGATGAGTGAATTCTAGACAAATGGGGGACCAAGTAATTAAAAAAGCTATAAAACAAGAGAAATGAAAGACCAAAACAAAATAAATTGCGTTATGTGGAGACCAGTGGAGACCAAGTAACTAAATACAAGATGATAAAATTTGTGGGCTAAAATAGATGAGTGAATTCTAGACAAAAGAAGGCCACCACACAAAAAAACCTAACTTTATCTCTCCTATATAAAATCCCTAGCCTTATCTCTTCCATCTCAAACCCTAGTCACTAAGAGATAAAGAGAGAGAGAGCGAAAAAAGAAGAGAAGGTGTACTGAAATTTGAAAGAAAAACTCTAGTCACAGAAAATAAAGAGGAAGAAAAAACAACAAACTCTTCACTTCTTACCAAGGTGAAAACCCATCTCCAAGGTTGTTAAAATAGCAAGTTGACTCGTAAAATTTACGAGTCAACATATGCTTATCGTGTAAAATCACATAAAAATTAAAAAAATGATAAAATCAGATTGAATTTGTGTAAAATCATTTAAAATTGGTAAAATCAATTAAAATTGTGATTTCACTACCAATTTTACTTCCTACCAATTTTACGATTTTACAATAATTCTAAATTTTCAAGTTTTATCTTCCTCATTGCATACACTAATGCAAGAGCCTCATAAGAACATCTATCCATGAATTTTTTTTTCAATCAATAGTGTAAGGATGAAGGAAACATAGTTTTGCTTAACCCTTCCTAACAAATAAAAAATTATCTATTATGGGACAAAACTTTGCAAATTGTTATTTTATAGAGATATTTTTACGAACAAGAGTGACAGATCATACTCTGGAGTTTGATCCACCATGTGTTTATGTATAAATACCATAGTCTTTGAAATAAATTTACTAAATTATGATTTCTCTATAGAAAATCCTATAACTTGTCCAAGATATGATCTAACAAGGATCCAAACTTCAAGATTAAAAAAAATGTGTTATTTTGAATTGTTTGATTCATTTGTTTTGGTTCATACAAAGCTTATAATTTTTTATCGATTTATTTGTTGAGATTCATGGTGTGTAACAAACAATATCTGAAACTTATAAAAAGATAGCAATATCTAAAAGAAAGCATAACAATATCTAAAAGTGTTGTATTATTCATCAAGACAAAATATATCGGATATGCTAAAACACTACACATGGTCATGCATTTGGAGGGAGCATTGGTACTGGTGCTAGCCAATAAGGGAGCACAATTCTGAAGACAACTATTTTCAATGTTTTTTCTTGGATGTAAACTTACCAACCACTTACAACTTTTTTCCTTGGATCTTGCGTGATAAGATTTTATCATGTAAGAACAAGCACACAACATTTTTATTGATGAAATTACTTTTAATTTTACGATCCGAGCTTACATTGTATTTTTCGTGTCGTGTAAAAAAAAAGTTTTTGACAGCCTTTCCCATCTCCCTCTTCATCATTTTCCAGCACCACTTCCTCCATTTTCCAGCCCTGAAACCAGCCTCCAAACCTCACCATACAACCTAGAAAACTATAGCTGTAAACCCCACGTAACAGCCTTGAAAACTCCATCCAAATCATGGCTTGGTTTCTGGATTATAATTGGAGCTACACTCCTCGATTTTAGATGTTTTTTTGGCTTGATGGAAAGATAAGACATAGGCCTAAACTCTTATGATGAGTCTAAGAATCAATCCTGCCTTTTTGAAGCTCAAAACACAGACGAAACAGAAAAGTCACAATCTGTCAAGAAGTTCATTTCAGCTTAGACTTTGTTTTGGTTTTTGGCTTCTATCTAGAGTTATAGAAGTCAGAAAAAAGCAAACTTAGATGTGTTGAAAAGCTTAGAAGAAGATCTAAATTTTTTTTGAGGTGTACAACTCCAAATTGTGTAGTTTCGATGCTCTAAATCCAGCTGAATATTGCGGAAGAAACAACAATAGTACTTCATAGGAACAACACAACAACAATGCTATCTAGCACTGCCCCTGGCTATTCTAGCAGCTTTTCAAACCTTATCCCATTCGTTGAGGATCAATTTCAAACTCCAAAGATCTTTTGAATGACTGTTTTGGTTTATGTTGATTTTGATGTGTATCAATGAGGTTTTTCATTTAATAATTTTTACTATCGGATTGATATTTTTGTTTGCATTTCAGTTGAATCCCTCAAGTTGTATCTTGCTAGTTTATGTGTATTGGTCATATCATAGTCATCTCAAACATTCTAGTATCATTTTCTTTATGTGTGAGAAGCATATTCACATTGTTATTCGATTCAAATAACATAAATTTTTTTTTTCTTATTCATGCATGTATATTCATATCTGATGGGTTTTGTATCTTGGTTACAAAATTCATTAAGGGTTTCAGCTTACATTAAAAGGCTGACATTCCAATATTTTCATAAATACTTCTTTTCCAAAATCATTTGTTTAATCTTCAATAAAAAATTTCAATGTTATTCACCTACAATGTTTAAGGCAAATGAACTTATAATAAGTCATACTTTGAATGTTGATTGGGAATAGCACCTTCAACTTATAATTTAATTTTCAAAAATTAAAATCTTTTTTTAAAATGCATTAAACTTTTTAGATCAGTCATCCATCAATGATTCTTAATATAATGAACTCTTAAAGGTTGTTACTTTCAGGTGTTAATTGGAGATGACAAGGTGATTCATTAATGCATGATGTGAATATCTTGGTTTTGAATAAATTGTCAACTTGTTGTGGTTGCACATACACGAGTCATAACACCGATGTGTATTGACATTGATGAGGGGCAACCAATAAAAAACTGAAAATAACACATCACATGTAAAATAAACCCCAAAAGGGTTATTGTCAAAACAATTTAGTCCATAAAGGACCTTCATATCAGTAGATCCTATTCCAAATAAATATACCCATGATAGTCGCTGCTTGGGTAGAATTGGGGCATACAATCTTCATTCATTTAACAAATATTGCGAATGAATCTTGTGTACTATTGTATAAATGAATCTTAACAAAGCATTATCCATGGATCATTTTTAAAATTTGGGTTGGGTTCAATGAGCCTAACATAAGCCTATTGGTTATTCATTGGCACAAATTGATAGACTATTGGTCATAGGTCATGATTAAAAGTCACCAACTGTAAACATGTCAATTCACCAAGTTTTATCAAAATATTATAAATGAGAATGACAAAGATGAACCGGGCTTGTGAATGATTAGGCTTAAACCACCCCCCCTCCCCCCCGCCGCTGTAACACACACACACACCACTGGTAGATTAGGCATAACAGATTGTTAGGAATAAAAAAACAGGAGTAACAACGCAACTTATCTTAGGTGGAATGTTTAGGATGATACCATCTTCCCTATAGCATATATAATCCTTTACCTTAAAAGTTTGTAGACCAGTTGAGGTTTTCTAATAATTATAATACTAGGTGATGTTTTTTTTTTAACATAAAATCTTTTTCCCCTCTACAACAAAAAATCCTTCCCCATCCTTGAGAAAGAAGGTCATGGTTGCTGCAATATTGGGTGCGGCAAGTGTTTTATTTTATTAGTCCTAAAGTTATTAGGTTTTCCTACTCTAAATAGGAATACTCATGTTAGGGGCTTAGAAATCCATGTCCTTCATGGAACTGGCTACTCTCTTTAAATAAGCAGCAATTTTGCTTTGATTGCGGGACTGAATCAGAACCTTAGGCGTGACTCTTAAGAACCTTAGGTGCAACTCCTAGCATCTATCAAAATCCTTCTTCATATTCCATCACAAATCAACATTAGTATAGTTTTAACAGCCCTAAAACAGCGTTTAAAAGTCAGATTTAGAACATCCCCTAGGCTGTCCTGCATCACCTCACTGTCTTTTGTTGTTGTTACATGGCTAATGAAAGGAGCTGCTTTCCCTTTTGCTGTTCCTGCTAGGAGCTTTCCTCTTTTATTCATTGATTTTGAACTTCTGTTAATTTGTTATGTTTTGATGGCTTCAGTTAATTACCCATGCAAGAGCCTGGTTGTTTTGGTCTTTGTTAGTCTCTTAGAGTGTGAATGGACTAATTAGAGTGGCCATCCAGTTTTAATTTCATCATCAATTATTATCATAGTTTTGGTTTATGTTGAGTCATGCGCATTAATCAACTTAATCCTGGCAGTGTGAATACCTGCATCCTGATTGAATGACTATCTTTAACAAACATATTTTAGGTTCAGAATTACATGATAGAACCTTTCAAATCATCTGCTTTTCATTCTCTTCAACTATTTTATGATATCCAGTGCCAGTTCCTATTGGTTTTCTGAGATGGAGTTGCAGTATCAATATATAAAAGCTTCTCTGTTTTGGCATCATCGGACTATCCAACTAAGCTATCCTTGAATAAATTGAAGGCATGGATAATTAAACTGTGGAAGTTTCTGCTTTTGGATTTTGGGTTTTATTAGCTTTGGCAATGACATTCGGTGATGTTGAGAAATTATCAATCTTGCACCGACACTGTTTAGTTGTGCCCTCTACTGTTCCAGTTGCGGTTTGGTGTTGAATTATTTAGGGAAACGGTATGAGTTTTGAGTTTTCAAGCTGCTAATTTTGCAACAATCTCTAAAATGGTCTGCCAATGGCTACTTGGCTTTAAGCTATCCACTTCTGCTCTTAAAACCAATAATGTGATTTCGCTGTGTTCTTGCCCTTTTCTGTTTAATTCCTGTAGAGACTGTCGTTCCTTACCTGACGTAATGGCAGTTTGCCTTGCTCAACCTGACCTATCTTACCCTTCTGCCATGTGTTTTAGGTGGCCCGAAAGCAGCATGTGTTGGTTGTGCTGGGTTTGCTGCTTTCTCAGTTTTGATAGAGAAGTTCCTAGACAGACATACATGAGTGGACAAGCACCCGGCACCCGGCTCCAGTTTTGCAGACCCTAGATCATCTGGATTTGGATTAGAGAACTAGCAGTCTAGCAGCTTGCAGTGAAATTGTAGTTTTTCCTTGCATTCCTTTTCAATCGATTTTAATTTGCCCCCGCTACATTGAATACACATACATGTCTCGTATAATCTTTTCATTTTTCCATTTAGCCGATGCATCACATATAGAATATCCAGTGTGATCGTATAAATTCCATATCTGTTACAGTTTCTAATAACGAGTGACTAGTACTCTCTTGTCTTCAAGAGCTCGTATTCAACTCTGTCAGTGTGTAGACTTTTGCTGGTTCAAGCATGGGTGCTGTTATCTTTATAGCTCTGATTTGATTTGCTAAACTTACCCTTAAAAGAAAATGTAGCAGAGGACTTGGCTTCTCTCCCTTACAAACTTTTAAGCTTTTCATTTCGGTGAGAAATCACAATGTTTCAAAGCGGCCACCAGTATTCACGCCAACATGCATCAAGCATCAACATCAGTTCGAAGACACATTTTCTTTCATTGATTTAGAACTGAACAGAGCAATCTTTAAGCAAAATGTTAAATCGGGGAAAAAAGAGAGATGTTGATTCAAATTAGTAGTGCATGCTTGATTGGTCTCTGGTGTTTTCTTCTCTTATGAGTGCACAAGCAGCTCCTTTCAAATATCTGTGCTCTGTGTTGTCATGTCGAGTTATTACCCTCTTTTCTTAACAAAACCAAGTTATTACTGCAAACTCTTTCTTTAATCCAATGGGATTTTGATATATATATATAAAAAACCTTTTTCTTTCATTGATTTAGAACTGAACAGAGCAATCTTTAAGCAAGGAATTACCATATTACTGCTTTGTTCAATATAAAAGAAAAAAAATCAAGGAATTTACTAGTGATGACATTAAAAAAATATATTTTCATATTTGAGTGGGGAATTTGGGAGTACCCCCTGTTCATACTTTGCAATATATTGACTTCTCAAATAAACTAGATTATAACAGTGTAAATTAGATTTTACAAACAAACAATCAATCAAGTAAAACACATGCATCAATCACAAAAGTACAATTACAAAAAATTACTAATTCTTAAATAATCCATTCTATCAAGAAAATAATATTAGTAAACACATTTTACTCAAGCTTAACAATAATTTGATAAATAAAAAATATATTGGTAATGATATAAGTTATGCATATTGCTAAATATATTTTATCATCATAATCCAAGAATTTTCAAAATCTCTATGCATATGCAACATGATGAGATCCTAAAAAGTCTAAGTAGCTTAGTAGTGAAATTTATATGTTAAATAACCAGTTAATTTTTTAGTTTTATTAATTTAATTTTTATTTTCTAAGTAGCTTAGCAGTGAAATTTATATGTTAAATAACCGGTTAATTTTTTAGTTTTATTAATTTGATTTTTATTTTCTAGTCAAGGTGACTAATAACTTATACCTGATAACTGATATATCAAGGCAGCTAGTACCTTTAAAAGTTTTTTTTTTTTGTAAATTTTAGAATTCTTAAATGCTTTAGTAAATATTTTTTTTAAAAAAAAATACAATGATATTTTAGAGAGATAGACTCTAAAAATATATATGCTTAAAATATCAATAATAAAGAGATTATAAACATTGAGTTTGAATGATTTATGATGTATTTATAATTTATGAGTCTTGTAATTTTATGGAGAGAAGGGGTTGTAGTGTGATTTCACTATTGTAATATCTCGAGTTGTATTTAAATTACAATAATATATATTGAATCAATATAAAATACTAAAAAATCAGTGTGGAGTCTTAGAAAAATTCTCAATGAAATATTGGGTTCGGACAAAGTATTTGAATCTATTAAAAATAAAAAATAGATCTAGGCATGTTATCTGGACCCAAACATATTCGGTTTAGACGTGATAACTTGAGCTAATATGGATGTTAGGATACTAGGCAGCATGAGCATGCCACGCCTTATTGGGCGTGCGCCTAGCATGGGAGTGGGTTACCATGCTTAAGCCCATGTATCTTAGACCTAAACAATTTTATGTTTTTAGGTATTTTGAGTGTTTTTTGTTTGGTATTTTAAAAGGTTTTGGAGGCATTTTAAATTTGAATATATCACAAAGTATATTATACTTGTGAGATTTTACATTAAATGTCACTTTTTTTTAATAATGATAATACCCAAGAATAATCCCAAGAGAACATTTGACGTCCCCAAACCTTGCTTTCTTTCTTTTACTACTAAGAATACAACAGCAGAATAGAACCAACAAAGAATTTCACCTTTTCTTTCTTTCTTTCTCCCATCACGCTATCGGGGTGATCAACACATGAAAGAAAGACCAACTCTTGCTAACAGTAACCATTTTCACGAAGGGAGTATTTGATAATACAATAAAAATTGTTTTTAAAATGTTTTTATTTAAAAATATATTAAAATATTTTTTTAAAAAATTTTTAAATTTATTTTTGATATTAACCCATCAAAACAATTCAAACTATAACAAATTTAATTTTAAACAAAACATGATAAATTTTAGCTCAACTCTATTTGACGATTCAGCTTTGTTACTGATTATTTGTCTAAACTTCCTATTTTCTGGGGCACTATTAGGGAAAGACCTTTGATTGAAGCAAATGTATTAAGAAGGTAGATTTAATCTTGTGATTTTTGCTACTGTGAGTTAATCTCCTGAATTGATTTTATTTGGGTAAGGAAATCGTTTCTGTTTTCTTTACCCTGCTAGGAAATAGATTATAGGCCTACTAAACCTGGAAGCTTGGATAAGAGAAGTTTAAATCATGCTCATTAGATATCAGAAGAACAATTATACTGTTTAAAAGAAGGGATAATTAGGCTAGACAGGAAACAGACAGCGAGGCGAAAGTGAACTGGAACAGAAGTACTGAAAATACTGTGGTGACTTTATTTGCTTTAGAACTCTTTAAAGTTTGTCTGGCAACAGCGAGGAAAGCCTGAAGCAATGCTTACTTGAATCAAATGGTCTTGAGAGAAAAGATCATGCAACTAGAAGCCTATAGCTCAGGTTCTGAAATTGAAGTGTATGGTGATGATGCCATCTTTGGTGTGTTTCTCCCACTTGTTGCGTGGTTATCTGTATTTCAGTTTGGCCCTCCACCTAAATGTTCGTTGTCTTATGTTCTGCTGACTTCCTAATGTTTCTTTTCCTCGTGTTATTATGGTATTTTTTGGTGGAACAAAAAATGTGATCCATGCATAACTGATTGGATCTATACTTGGTACCTCTGTGCAGCTTGAATTAAAATATGCAGCTGAAACAAATGCCCTTCAGCCTCCACATAAATATGTGCCATGGGTGGTGGTTGATGGGCAGCCACTTTATGAGGTTTGTTCTTTTAACTGTGACCTTAAGAAATGGTTATTGATTGTGGACATAGTATTTTTGCCACCGGGACTTTCTGCGATTTTACATGCAATTTTGCTATTTGTGATGATCTCAACTTATGAACAATTGATGGTTGTTCACAAGTTATTGATTTCTTTCCTTTTCTTTTTCTACTTTTAAAAGATTACTTGGTGGAATTCAGGAATTACTCTGTTTTTTTTAGGATTATGAAGACTTCATAACGTACATCTGCAAGGCCTCCAAAGGCACGGCCACACCCAAAGCTTGCAGCAAACCATCTGGTTATTCCATCCAAAGGCCAAAAGCAAAATCAATCCCTCCAGTTTGCTACGGGGATACGATTATATCAACACTATTGGTACAAATTAAATCAGCAATTTCATTTTGGATGCAGTAGAAGGAGATCAGAGCTGCTTCAGCATGGATGCATCTCAATTCCAAATACTTTCTAGTTTGATTGCTTTGCTGCTGGCACGCTATTTATGTTGTCAAGTCAGCAGCACTCAGCTAAGTGCATGTCTGAAGTTGCCACCCCCTTTTCTCGACTGAAAGCAACTAATGCTGTCATTTACTACCAGATAACGTTGTTTTGTGATTGGGAGATTGGGGTGCTGTTAGATAATATGTTGTCTGTATATATTTATCAATTGAGCAACAGGTATGTGTCTCGATGAATACTTGTATCCTGTATTGTGCTTGATAACAGGCGGTCCTGTGTTTTGTAGCTGTGATCTAACATGACACCTTGATAGAGATGTACCCACTTGAGCACAACAGTGGATAGCTGATGCTAAGAATGGTGCTGATAGACTAGATGACCTGCACGGCATCCATCAGGTGGAGATGTGTCCACCTGAGTGGGATGGTCCAGCGGCTTAGTTTTCGTCCTCAGGATCCTATCCTCCGCTAGCAAGACTCGGTTGTCACACCTCAATCATGCTAGAGCTAAATTTTACCTGAAGCAATTATCAACTAAACTATTTAATATCCTAGAATATCATCTAGGTTTAAAAATAAGGGAAGCAATGACAGCATTTTCAAGAATACATATGGGCAAATGTCTAAAAAGGGATGGACAATTGGAATCACAAAGGCTACCGAGTACTAAAATCAATGTTCTGAGTAATTGCAATTCTTTCCTCGTCATGTAAGTCCTCTCTTAGAGGGGCCAAATTTTTAGGTGGGCCCTTTTTATTTTTCATCAATATATATTTTCTTTGGTGACACGGTAGGCGCTAGTCGATATGTCCGAGTGGTTAAGGAGACAGACTCGAAATCTGTTGGGCTTTGCCTGCGCAGGTTCGAATCCTGCTGTCGACGAAGTTTTAATTTTGTTTTTTGTTAACACTCCCGTTAGTATTTGATATTGTAACGAAGGTTGTTTTTTTAATTTTAAAATAATATATTTTTAATATTTTATATTAGTATATAAAGCAAAAAAAAAAATCATTTTTTTTTAAATCATGATGTGATAGTGTAAACAAAACACCCTAAATTTTTTAATTTACAAATGACACAGTTGTCCCTCTTTTTTTTTATATATATCTGAAATGTAAATATTATCTTTTATAGATAAATAAATATTTTATATTAATTGTTTTAAGTTTTTAACCAACCCTTAACCTTAAAAAACAGCGATATTAAGTGCATGATAATTGACATGTTTTAAATTTGACAGAGTACGAATAAAAAATATAATAATCTTGGAACAACAATATTTGACTTTCAATTAAGAAAAAAATAATTATATTCTGATTATAATTACCACGTCTATTTTTTACTGGGGTATACAAATAAAGCATTGTTTTTTTTTTTTTTAACTGGATTATAAGAAAAGATATTATCATTGATAATTATATAATTTAATATATAATTGTCGAATATAATTACATTTTATATATATTCTTATATTCTTACTATAATTAATATTCTTATATTTTATCAAATATAAGAAAAGATATTTAATGCAAAATATATCATATATATTACATTTAATATATAGATAAAGCATTGAGATCAATAATAGGGTACATCAATTGTTATTTTATTTTTAAAAGTAAAATATTTTTAATATTTTTATATATTTAAATAATTTTGATATTAAAAATAATTTTTTTAAAATAATTTTTTATTCTAATATATCTCTAAACAAAAATTATTTTAAACCATCAATATCATTCTAATATCAAATACACCCGAAATAATAATATTAACGGTGGAGCCACTCCAATAAAAGTTCAACAGTCCTTTCCCGGCAAGGCAGACCGTTCAAAGGGTACTCTCATATGGACATGGTCCCACCCAAGCCTATCAATACAGAGATTTTCATGTCCCCTAGTGGATTCACATTTGGATCTTACTCTCTCAAGTCTCTAGCACGAGCCAGAAGAGGTGAAGGCAATTTCGAAGTTGGAAAATGATAGGTGGCGGTGGCGGTGGCGGTGGCGGTGGCGGTGGCTGTGGCTGTGGCTGTGGCTGTGGGCTAATATTCTTTCGGAGGAAGGGTTTCGATACGAAAGTGAGAGGAGAAGAAGACCACCAGGCACCGTTTGTCAGTAAATTTTACCATCCAGATATCATGTCGGCGACCAAAACTACAGATTGTCAAACTAGACAGGACCCACCATATTGCGACTTATCAAGGAGAGAAAAAACAGTGATGTCCAGGCATTGTTCTTCTCCCTCGGCCCTCTGTTTTTACCAAAACCACCTTGTCTCTCCACTTCTGGGGGCCACCGACTGTTTCTTACTCTCTACTCTCTAGCCGGTGAAAAACCCTAGCCAATCGATTTCTGAGATTTAAAGAGTTCATGGCAAAAAGAAAAACAATTCGAACAGGTAGCCCTGCTCGGAGCTAAACAATTCAAACAGCTAGGTTGCACTGCTCGCAGCTTGTACGTAAGAGTTCCATACCGCTTGCTTTTCCTTTGAGATTTTATAGCATAGAAAAACGCCATGGACACCGAGTCTTAATGATCAGCCCTTTCATCTCTTTACTGTATAAAAAATCATAACAAGAGAAGCAATTTTAATTGAAATCATTTAAATATCAGAGTTAATGTGTGTGATATGTGGATTGCATTGACTAGTTTTAATTTTATATTATTAACATGATTAAATCTTATAAAAAAATAAATAAAAGTATCGTAAATTAATGAAGAGCGCAAAAGAAGAAGAAGATAATAAATATAAATTCAACAAATCCAAAAAAGAAGAAGATATAAATATATTAATGGTTAAAAAATTGGGTTTTTTTCCCCTACATTGCATGCGGACTATTTGAGTAAGGATATATATAGCATATACGGTCATCATAATTAAATCTTACCAAAAAGAGATGAAAATACCATCAGGAAAAAGACACACAAAAACATGAAATAATAAATTTGAATTTAACAAATTAAAAAAATATTAAATGTAAAAAATTTGTGGGTTGCGAGATCAATAAATAAAATAAAATATTATTAAATTTTCAGCATATATTATTTCCTTATTTTTTGACAAAAGTTGTATTATTTTCAAAATATTGTTTGTTGTATTTTTAAGAAAATATGATTTTCTAAAATAATATATATATATATATATATATATATATATATATATATATATATATATATATATATAAACACAAGCCCCGCATAACAACAGGACATCGGCTATTTAATTGTATAAATTAAATGCATAAATTGTAAAATTACGAGGCTATATCGCATTATGTTTCAACTTCTGCTTTAAAAATGTCTTTATCATTAAATTATTGGGCATTTATATTTGTGAATTTTTTGGTTTTTTGTTTGATATATATAAAACTTACGATGATATTAGGTATCATGATTAAACTGTATTTTTTAAAAAATTTAAGTTTTTTTAACTTTAAATTATTATTATTATTGTATTTTATATAGTTTTGATATGATAATATAAAAATAAATTTAAAATAATTATATTTTAATATATTTCTACATAAATAAACTTAAAAAACAATCTCTACCCATAGTTATTCACCATCGATTTATTTATTTTAAATGCAGGAAACAAGCAGAGAAATTAAACGACACTGTCGTTGTTTTTGTTTACAAACATAAACCGTTTTTTGCCTGTTTGGTATCTTCGCATTATATTGGTGGTTTGAGATTTTTCATTTTCTACTATAAGATTATAATATTTTTTTTTTTAATTAATTAGTAGCTGTCACCCTGCATAAGTTTTTAGAGATTAAATAAAAAAATAAAAAAATAACTATAAAGGATATAACTTAACTAATCAAGTCCTGAATTTGTTTTATAAAAAATAACAGTTCGAGAGTCACATAAATTTTAAGGTTATTAAAAGCTTCTATGATTATTAATTTCAGAATTCATAGAATTAATCAAAATATATATAAATTGATTCAAATACCTATATTAATCTAAAAAAATTAAAAAAATAAATTAAAAGTGTTGCAGCATACATACGTAATACCATGTGTTTAATTAAAAAAAAAGTTATCAATAAAACATTGTCGCCATATAAATGTTTTACTAACAGTAAAATGACATTTACGCTCCTAGATAAAAAAAACTTAAGAAACTTGTATATGGGGTAATATTGTTTTATAAGAAATTTTTTGGTCAGTATAAAATTAATTGGAACAAATTAATGATGATATCTTTTTTATCATAGTAAAATAACTACTTTGCCCTTAAAGCAAAAAACAATTTGTTAAGCATTGGTTATGAACTCTTTTGTTATGAACTCTTTTGTCTTTTCAAAGTAAATATATCCAGATGAAATTCTGTCTTTTCTATTTTTCAAATAATTAAATTACAAAATTATCTATGAATTAAAAAAAGGTTGGTTTCAAGGGTGTTTTAGGTTTTTTATTCTAATTTTTTTTTCATTTTTTACATTTGGTTAGGGGCTATTTGATAATTTTAAATAATTAAATATTATTTAAAAAAAATTATTGACATATTAATGTGTGACAACCCCGCACCATTTGGATGGCTTGTACAAGCCATATAATTGCCAAAATCCTTTATTGGTAGCGGCCAATCATGCCTTTTTTTTATTATTATTATTTATTTACAATGTGGCTTGTGGAAGTCCAATTGAGTTACAAAGAAGTTATTTTTTTTTTCTCTTTCTTTTCTCTTTCATGCTTTTCAAATTTACATCAACCCTTTAAAATAATAATTATATCCTTCAATTTATAATTTTATCGATTTTGACCCTCATTCTCTTAATCACTATTTATTTTGCTTTTGAAGTTTTTTAAAGTTTAGTTATTTTTTTAATTTCATCTTTGAATATTTTATTCCATTTGATTTTTATTTTCACTTGGTCCTCATAATTTTTATTGCTCTTCTAAGTTTTATTTATTTTTCTTGATTATTTTTTTAAAAAAATTTCCCTTGCTATTTTATTGCATTTGTTTTTTCAATTCAAATTTGATCCTTATTCTTTTGATTGTTATTTTCTTATCATTTTCTTGATTTATCTTTTTTTATTTGTTCCCTTGATATTTTATTTCATTTTTTTTATCTAATTTTGGTCCTCATTATTTCAATTATGTTTTATTTTTATTTTCTTAATTTATTTTGTTTTTCAATTTAGCCCCTACTTATTTTTTGTCACTTTGTTTTTATACCATATTTCATCCGTATTGTTTGATTTTTAAATTGTTCTACAAGTAGATATTCTACTTTGTTATTTTTTTTTATGATTGTTTTTTTATAGGGTAATACTTGTTTCATGACCTGGGCCCATTTAAGTTTGATTTTTTTTTGTGGGTTGTTTATTAATTTTTTTTTAAATTCATAATTTGATATTGATTATTAGACCATTAACTTCATTGTTTGTTCTACTTTTTTTAAGTTGACTTATCTTGATCTCATATCTCAGGTAATAGGTTAATCGAATTAACCCAAGTTGACTTACATTCTTTTTCTTGGATTTTTTATGACTTTGATTTTTTTTTTAATTTCATCTTTTGATTTTCTTTTAGTTGGGTTATCTTGAGAGCAGGTTAATTAATTTAATTAGGGTTAGCTCGACCTTTTTTTTAAATATTTTTTTATTTAAATTCTTTTTTTTTCTAAGGCCTTATCTTAGAAGATTTTTTTTTTTTTTAAAATCTTGATCTCATGTTATGAGTGGCAGGTTAGTTCAGTTAAGTTGGATTGATTCAAGTTTTTTCCCCCTTAACCTTTTTTATGATATTGATCTTTTTTTAAAAAAAAACATTTTACATTTGGCATTAAATATTTGTTCCTTGACCCCCCTTTTTTTTGTATTTTTAGTTTTTTTTAATTAGACTATTTTAATAACTAAAGTTAACTTGAATTAACTTGAATTTTTTTTTTTGAATTCGAGTTTTTTACTAGGCTTTTTTTTTAAGATTTTTTTTTTTTTAATCTCAATCTCATAGCGTGAAGCATGGGTTAGTCAAGTGGCTAGGGTTAGTTTAAGTTTTCTTTTTTGATATTATATATATTTTTTAATTATATTATTTTATTTTTTAGCATCTGCTTATTAAACCTTGAATTTTATAATTTTTTTTATATGATTATTTTAATTTTATATCCCAAATCGCATATCAGTAAAATTAACTTGAATTTGCTTGCCATCGGGCCTCATATCTAATTTTATCTTCGAGAATGAGACTTCACCAAATAACCAGATAAAATCTTAAGCTAACAGCCAGTCCCCTTCTTTAGCTTGGGCCACATTTTTATTTTTTTATGTCTCCATTTCTTTTATTTTCTAATATAAATGCCTAATTGGAACATGGAAGTTCCAAACTATTATTATTATTATTATTATTAAATGATAGTCTATTTTTTTGAGTTGCAATTATTTTTGTTTAGCTGATACAGATTTTTATCATTTGTAAATTTCTTAGTTTTTTTTCATTGAAAACCAACCACCGGGTATAGAGTGAAAGGCAAAACAGTCCCACTTGTACTTTCTTATTAGTGATTCAATTAAGCAACATTTCGCATTGAACTTTTATATAAATTTAGTGAATAAATCAGCACATCACAAAATTTTGAATTTTTATTTCAAAATTTTAATTTATTTGTATAAAGGGTTTGAAGTTTCCGTAGACCAATTTGAAATCTGGATTCACCAGTATAGAAGGTTTTTTCTCCAGGCTCAACCCAAGTCATGCCTCTCTCTACTTTCCCACTTTAAGTAAGGAAGAGAGGGAGATGATTCGACCTTACTCCAGGGAAGGTCCACATCGGAGACTGAAGGATTGGAGATGATAGAGAATTTGGACAAGCTTCTCACATTTTCTTTTGACATGAAAGCGATAACTGATCCAAGCTATTAGCGTTATATGCTCATTACTGTGCACATGACATTCCAAGTATGAAAAAACCTCAAGTCTTTGTTTTTTTCCACTGTATTGTGTATTTTTAAGTATACTAAGTTTATTACAGAGTCTGACAAAATACTTAGATTTAATATAATTAAATTTAATTATGAGTTCAACCCAAGTTATTATAGATTTGATAATTTATTAAATCCAGTTAAGCGTATAATCTTAGCAGTAAATTTTAATTTCTTTTTAAAAACATGATTGCCACATTATTTTTTATATAAAAAGGTGGACACCAAGCGTAATTGCAACAATACTTGGAAAGAGCATGTTGGTTCCACGATGGGCCACCAGGGCTGCAGTTCGAAAATGGTTGATTCCTTTTTTGGATTGTCCGACTATCTATTTCCGACCAAATTTCCAAGGTGGATCCGGCACACTACTCAATCGATGCCTTCGTTGCTCGATATATTTCTCTCAGCATCCCATCATGTCGTTTGCACTCTCTATATATGGAACTAGACAGGCTTTAAACTAGAACGGAAATTGTAAATGTTGTTTTTAAACAGTCTCTGTGACTGTACGTATCACAGACATTGCTAAAAAAGCAATCCCAATCTCACCATATGACCATCGCGTTTATGATCATCTGTCGTGTTAGAAGGGCAGGAAAGATGGTCCGGACCCTTGGAAAATTGGGCTCCGAGCATCCACACGTGTGACCTGTATAGTACTCTCAAACCAGAATCAACCACAACTGTAAATACATGGTGCATCGCCTCAAGGGCGACTGCTTTGTCCATTATTTTTGTGCCTCTGAGTAGAGGGCAAGTGGTGCCTCCTTTGGTAGCAAATATCAAGTTATAATATATTCCTCACAGCAATGCATACGTCAATATTAAGGCTGGCTGTGGTGTGAGACAAGACTGGTCGATATAAGGTGCTTTAGCCTTAGTAAATCCACCCCCTCCCAAGCCCGCAACTCCCCTGCTCCTCTATTACTCCTTAAATGAGGTTCTCCTTAGGAAGATACATTTTCTATACGAGGAGAACGGCATTGATGAATTACACTTTCTTTGAACTTTGTCCCCGGGAATCCACAGCAGGGATGAAATATACAGAGTACTGTCCTATTTTTTTTTGTAGTTATATGTCTTGGCAGGAATAATGGATCAAACTAGAAGAAGAAGCGATGTGTTAAAGCAGGGACAGATCTATCTTTTGACTTCTTAAGGACTCGATTCGGTTGAAGTTACAGAGCAACAGAAAGAAAAAATAAAGTATTGTAATCAAAATGATTTGATTCTACAAAAAAGACAGAAAGACGAGGAGGAAAAGTTCTGCTGCTATAGTAATAGTATCAATAAAAGAAAATGAAAACCAGGAAAGGAAGAATAGTACAGAAAAAAAGAGAGTATATTATACTAGATTTTATCGGATAGGGGAAGAAATGGGGTTTGTTTGCGGGTCTGTGGCAATAATTAACAAACTATATAGAATACCATATGGTATATATAGTAAGATATGCATTAATCAATGATATAACAATGGAATGGTGGAAACTAAAGGTTGGCTCCTGGTCATTTTCACACTGAGGTAGTGGTTACCAAAATAAAATAAGAGCAGCAATCACAAGGACTACTCTTATTCCATTTCATTGATAAGTGCTTGTAGCTTTAGCCTATTATCTCTTTTTTTTTTGGTGTAGCCGTGGTTATCATCGGAAAGAGATGCTGTTTACATCGGGATCCGGAGAAAGATAGAAACGAGCACTCCCTTAAAAGCCCGGAACCAGAGACCTTAAAAATCTCTGGAAAAAAATCTAAGATCAAGATGGATAGCTAGATAGCATAGTGAAGAAAGCACCTGAAACTGTAAGTACAAAATGGGATGTAAATTAGTAGTGCACGTGCGCATCACCATAGAAACATTACCCCATGGTGGGGAGCCCGAGCCGGGACCATGAAGCCACAGTGGTTGCTTGGGAATTAAAAGATTGGGTAAAAACTGATGTTGCCCTTCTTGCCAACATGCCCACAGCCTCCCGAAATTCGAGTAGTTTGATGCTAGCTAGAAACAAATCACAAAACACAGTGCAGCTATACAAAACAAAGAAAATAAGATAGGAACAAAGAATCTATACCAGGTAATTATATTAATATTAACCAATAGCAATCAGTAGAGTAATCAAATTGTTTAAGCAGACTAGTTTAATTAAGATATAATGGTCAATCTTATCAACAAGTGGGGAAGGAGGGAGAGAAAATTATGATCTTAAAAAGCAATAAGATACCATGGAATTCTCTCTCTTGCATTTTCTTCCTCGCAACAAATTTCTTATTAACAGGTCAAAACAAGAAGGAACCTCGAACTGAAATATAAACTGAAACTGAATAACGCGGTCGTAATTAAGACATATTGGTCTGTTTCCTAGAGAGTAGATAGTCCAAGTGAGTTAGACTAGCTAGCTAGGTAGGTACTTTTCTTCAAATATAGCTACCTTTCTTTAGCTAGGTAGGTACTTTTCTTCAAATATAGCTACCTTTCTTTCTTTCTTCAAATATGGCCAAGAAGGAGAATAGAAACATGGTCACACTAAGGATTTATAATTCTCAACCAACCTCATTCTCTATGTTGTAGCAAATTTTCAAATAATTGAATTATTGATCAGTCACTATAATAATCTCACAAGTAAATACTACAATGCTGAGATAGTTTAGTACTAGCTATAGCTACCATTGAAGAAGCAGCATAGGAAGAAGAACCGATTTTTTTAAACTAGATTTCTAGCTATATTGTGCTCAATGGCTCGACAGTCGACCCGTTTATAAAATCGTCAGAGATCATAAATATCTCTTAATAATCACAATTAAGATAGGACATTGAAATTAGAAGAGGAAAAAAATTACACTATACGGTAGTTGTAGCAGCGGCCGCAGCAGCACTTGTAGCGGCGGCACTACTATCACCACCACCACTTCCTTCTCCACCGCCACTATTAGAGGCACCAGCAGCTGCCTCCACCGACACACTCGCTACGGCAACAGCAACATTAGGCCTTTTTCGCTTCTTCTTCTCATAAGGAATCCCTCTGGCTTTAGCTTGACCTTCTCGAACTTCCCTCAAATAAATCCTAACAGCTCTAGCCCCAAAAGGGTTTGATTCTGGCAGTCCACCGTTTTCTTCATAAGCAGCTCTAAGCCGTCCGATTAGCGCATCAAGACTACCCCAAGCCTGTTTTAGTGGACAAGAACAAGGTACTGGCGGGTTCGGGTGCCCAAAATAAGGACAACCCGTTATGTGGACTTTAGTCTTACCAAATTGATCCAAGTATTTCAAGAACTCAATCACATGTGCACCACTGCAACGAGCTAGGGTTAAAGGTGGCTTGTGGTTCTTTAAGTACTGTAAGAAAGTGTTCCAGTCTCTCCTCTTCTGTGACTCGTATCTACTTGGTGGTGCTGGCGCTGACGATCCCTCCGGTTTCTGTTGTGGCTGCGATGCTGAAGACGATCCTGCTGTTGCTGCTGATGGACAAGGTTCTCCACTATTCGGGTCGGGTGCAGTGGCTCCTCCAGAAGTCGAGTCCATGAGAGTGATGATTGGTAGTATTTTTGCCAATTATTTGACCGAGTAATCAGAAGGGTTCTTACCTTGAAAACTTCCTACGGCACGGTTTTTTATTGGGCTGATAAGAGTGTAGTAGCGATAGCAGTACAAGTTGGTGTTACGTTTCTTGTAAAAAAGAGAGGCCGGAGGGGTGCTGAGTTATTGTTATTGTATGAGTTAGTGAATATCTTTTTTCACGGGAAATAGATTGCGTGCTGAGTTTCTTTATTCGTGAGAATGAGAGGGTTTTCAGGAGGAAGAAGGGAGAGAGAAGAGAGAGAGTTTGTGTTTGATGATGGGACGTAAAAAGAGATGAACAAATGAATGAGACTCTTCTTACTTAGGGAGATATAGAGTAGAAATAGATAGAGAGAGAGAATAAAAATAAAAATAAGTTAAAAAAAGAAAGAAAGGAAATACTGTAAGAGAAAAATGAAAAAGAGAATAAATAAGTATAGAGAGAGTTATGGAGCTATGGTGGTGGTCTTTTGAGGATTTTATTCACAATTTCACATGGTGGCCCCAATAGACAAGACATGTTTACTATTCACCACGGCGGCCCCGCCACCCTCTCTCTCTCTCTCTCTCTCTCTCTCCTAGCAGTATTTCAATTCTTTTAAACTAAATATATACCATGACTCACGTGCTAATCAGGTGCGTGGAGCTTAAATGTACACCGACGGACCCACAAAGCAACGTGACTGAAGGGGACTAAACTAGAAGAGAGAGCGTGGTGGCCACTGTAGCTGTAAGGAGCGTTGATGCGGTTGTTGTAAGGTAGTGGTGGATCGGATGGGGCAATTAATGAGGTCTCATGAAGGTCAGGCGAATATTTGTGGAGGCCAAGGCAGTGTTACAGCACTGGTCACGGTGGAATGTAGACGACTGCTGCATTGGATTTTGTATACTGTTTTGTTTCCTCCACCTCAAAATGGAAATCTTGCTCCGATATCCAGAAATCCTTGTCATTAATTAATGATTAATTTACCCTTTCAATATATTGAATAGTGTGCTTTTCACTGATTATGATAAAAGTGTGTGTTAATGTCCCTCTAAGAATACTGTCTGTGTCTTGCTTTTCTCGCATCCCAACAGAATTACCAGGATTTTAAAACATATATATATATATATAAGTGTGTTATTTCAAAATTGAGGAATCTATATATTAATTTTAATACCAGTGACTGATTGAGAATATAACAGAAATTATTTTTTAAAATATTTTTATTTAGAAATATATATTAAAATAATATGTTTTTTTTTATTTTTTAATAGTAATACATCAAAATAATCCAAAAATATAAAAATAAAATTAATTTGAAGTAAAAAAATTTAAAACAAGAACTTGTATTATGATTGATATTTATTAATATTATACTCAACAAACTCAAGCTCCTCATAAAAAAAAAAAAAAAAAAAACAGCATCAAGCTGGATTTTAATGGAACTTAACATGCATGTAACGCAGTCATATAATTTCCAACAAGATTAACATAAATACGGTTCAATATATAAAAAAGTGGTAATTATGAAATATATTTACCATAGCATTTTTTTAAAAATACAAATATTGGGAAAATGCTATTAAATATCAATTTTGCTGTACCGGCAAGAGTTAAACTATACACTCCAGTTATTATAGTGCTCACTTTGACTAATTATCCTCGATCGATACTCTTTGAATTTACTCAAGATTAACCCTTTTTTCTTTCAATTTTTGATGGAAAAGAAAAGGGAATGCGTTTAAAAAATAAGCCATACCTTCGAACTATATCTTGATAATTTCTGGGTACAATGACATTTTTAGTAATTTAATTTTTAATTTTTTTTATTTCATCAATTAGTATGTGATTATGAGCTGTTTGTTTTTGCGTTTTAAAAGTGTTTTTGAAAAAAATAATTTTAATTTTATTTATTTTAAATTAATATATTTTTAATGTTTTCAAATCAATTTAATGTGCTGATATTAAAAATAATTTTTAAAAAATAATAAAAATATTATTAGCATGTATTTTGACATAAAAAATTATTTCAAAAACAACTACAACTACATAATCAAACAAACTCTATCCTTATACCATCCAATCAATTGGTTTTAAAAAAGATTAATTAAATTTTTTGGACACTCAATTCAACAAAAATACTTAAATAAACAATGTTATTTAATATGTTTGGCTTGTAAGTAAACCCAAAACCTATTGATTCTGGATCCAATCCATGTTGATTTCAAATTAAATCAAGTAAAAATTTACTTATTTATTTGGACCCATTAAAATCTAATTTGATTTTTATATTTTTATTAAAACAATATGTCTCTAACAATTTTGTAGAAAAACAATCTTTAAATATCTATATATTAAATTAATCTTGGTTAATCCATCCTATCTTAACCCAGGATACATGAACATCTCCTGAGTTAAATTTGAAACTGTCATGTTCAGAGTTCTGAATGTTGAATTTTCACTTGAAAACATGGGATTCTGTCTCTTTCGAAACTTCTTCAGCTAGTTTATTAATTTTCTTGCCTCTTGAATTTTCTCGACATGATTGCACAAATTGTTTCATGACTTATGTGAGTGAACTTTTTTGCACGAGTTTCTATTTGTTTACGTGTTTGTCTGCGTTTCAAAATGATTTTTAAATCAAAAGATGTTATTTTATTTTTATTTTTATTTTTATTTTTATTACTTGCATCGTAGATTCCGGGTAAATCTAGACCGTAGATTTTTTTATTTTTTTCCTGACTTGTAGCAAGAAATTAAGATTCGGAGATGAAAAGCCAATGGGCAATCCGATACTTAAATTAATTAGAGCTTCTAGAAAAATAACTATAAGAGGGAGTCCGCGTGTGAATATATCATTGGTGACGATGTTCTTTTTCTTTAACATGCTAGTCCAGGGGTCCTGCCTTTCTCTTACTTGCTCTCCTAACATCTCCCCTGTATCAAGGATATATATTCTTTTCCAAATGCTGAGGTAAATTAATTACGTTTTTTTTCTTTCTTTTTCCGGAAGGAAAACGCTCAAATTCAAGATTTCTCCAGGATCGGCCATTGATTTACAAGGCTCCCGAGCTACACAAATTAATTGTTGAATGCCATACATATCGTGTTTCGAGGGATCATTTCAAGTTCATAACTCTGAAAAATAACGTCTTCGGTTTCAGAAACTCTGAAAAATAACGTCTTCTAGAACCCAAAGGGATTTATTATCTCGTAATAATCTCTGCCACGGCTACCCACCTAAATATAGAAAACCATCTGTCCCTAACCTTCCAGCTCCAACCTACAATCTAAATTGATAAAAAAAACCCCACATTTCTCATTCGTGAGCGTCACGGTGAAGTTAGCTAGAGGAAGAGGGAGCCAATGTATTTGTATTTGCGTGGGGATCTTGCCATGCGTGCTTGACACACATTCTCTCTCCTCCCCTGTACATATTTTTGCCATAAAACATCCTCTCGGTTACAAGACCAGCATCCTGTTGTTTTCCTACGAGTTTTGCGTCTGAGTTGTGTGGATTCGGAAACTGACTAGGCAGAGTGGGGGGTCCAAGAATTTGAGAATTTATAGCCTATATATAAAGCAATTACACATATTTGGCCATAGATCACCCTGTGTGGACGACTATGCAGGCCCCTGGCCCTGGCATCAGTTTTACAGCCTCAATTGCTTAGCCAGGAAAATGAAAGCCAGATCGATCGGTCCTTGTACATTACGTATCATGGTTCTTACGCTTCCGCGATATGTCAAAATATATTATAGTACGTTCCACAAGCAGTATTTTTTTTTTTATATATATATAAATGAATAATAATTTAGACACTTACAGTGATAGATCTTTTATATATATATATATATATATATATATATATATATATATATATATATATAGCTTGCAAGTATCTCATTATCTATTTAAATATTAAATTGAGATGATTTTTTAATACATCGATAAAAAAAAAAAAAAAATCTTTTAATTTCTAAAATTAAAAGGGAAAATTACATTAAACTTGTTAAGGTTTAACTCAAATTATACTATGTTTTTATAATTTGAAAAATTATGTTTTTGCCTCATGATATTTGATACCTGAAAAACACTTTACATCTCTTGAAGTGTTATTCTGGTAACAAATTACAGGAGGCAAAGTGTAATTTTTCACCATGAAAGCAAAGTGTTATTTATGTATAAAACTACAAGATAGGAGTGATTTTTCAAAATATATAGGCAATTTGTTATTCACACCAAACTGTTAAATGTAATCTCCCAAAAAAAAATTTGAATCAATGGTCTTGCAAATTCTCATGAACCACTCTCACGGATTGTCAGCCCGCAGAATGGTCCAGAATCTCAAGGACTATTATTCCGCCATTGAAAACACCACTTCCCGTCCTTCTTGCATGTGTTAAACATTTTCAATAATAATAATAAAAAATTAACTTTCAAGGACATTTAAAATGTGTAATCAGGCCAGACCCAATAAACTCCAAGCCTGAAAAAGATGACCAAAATCCAGAGGGCCTCGTTAAACGAAGGCATTTCACGATATTAAAGGGAGATAATTTGACTAAAGACTGCTTAGGATTCTGAATTATGTTTCACAAGTTGGGCTTATTGGTTATTATAATATGATTCAAGCCGTCCACAGGTCACAGGTGGCTCGGTGCATGATTCCCGTGATACATTGTCGAGAATTCAATCGCTCATGATTCCCTGCTCTCCGTGATTATATTCCATTTTTTGGTTTGGTAGTAATATCCATGTGTTAGTCTTTTGTTTTTGTTTCTATGTGGGTAGGATTAGCTCGCATGATGGAGGAGATATGTCATCAATATATATATATATATATATATATATATATATATATATAGAGAGAGAGAGAGAGAGAGAGAGAGAGAGAGCTTACACGATGAATGTGTTCGGGACAGAGTTATTGTTTATCGTCGGCCTCTATGGTAGAATCAATCGGGGCCCGAGAAGCGGTGTTTTACAGTGTGGTGGATGTTAACGATTCAAGTCTGTTTATCTCCGACTCACGAATTTAGTCGGTGCAAAATTATACATAATTAAACTATACCCAATCTCAAGTTTAATGTTAACTAAAAAAACATACACTGTATTGTCATCTAACTGCCACTATCTTGTCTGATTCGAGGGTCCGGTGAGTCATATAAATGGTTTCTTGCCATTTGTGCCTCCTGGTATTTTTATTGTCCACTCCACAATCTGAAAAAATTTGGACTGTGTAAGAGTGACTTGAACATTCTTATGTATATGAGTCTGAAATTACAAAAAAAAATTCTAAAAATTATCTTGGGTAACATATATAGAAATTAAAAAATGGGGACCAAATTTAACAAAGAAAAAAAATTGAATATGAGGATGAAATCTTAATAAAATCCTAATTTCACTAATTATTTCAAAAAAACAAATAATAACCAAATGAAAGGACTAGATAAAAATAAAATAAAGAAAAGTTAAGGAGCTAATTTGAAAAATAAAAGGGTAGGGCGTAAGCATCAAGGGAGAAAGAGAAAACAAAAAAAAAAAAGAGAAGAAATTGACACCATACTAGAAATCTGTTTAATGCACACTTCATAATGTCATTTTTAGCCATTAAAATCAACTGCAAGCACCTTTTAAAAATAACGGAGTGATTGAAGGGCCAATATATATTTTTTAGAAAATAATTTTTATTTATTAAAGTATTAATTTGTCCTTAACCTAACCCAATAATTAAAAAAAAAACTAATAGTGCAATGATAAAAATATCCTATGACCCAAAGTATAAAAATTTAAACTTTAAAGGTAATCAGGTCTTTTATCTTTTATCGTGCATATCAAAAAGAAAAGGATGAAAATGTCTCTCATGGTCAGTTAAAATTGTTTTTCGTTGTAATGATAAATATATTGTTTTACTATGTATTTTTATATAAAAATACAAAAATAACCTTTTATGGCTGCCTATGACTTCTTACATTTGAGGGCATTGATATCATTTTGCTATGTAATTAGCAAGTAAAATATTCATTTTATTCTTGATCAATTTTAAAATATAAAAATAGTTCTATTGCAAGAATTGTTTGCCCTCAACTAGTAAAAACAGTGTTCCCATTTAATGATATTAACTATTAACGTCAATTTACTATACAATTAAATAATTATTTTACCCTCAATCAATTTTAAAATGTCAAAATAATTCTATTACAAAGATAATTTTACATTCAATCATTAGACAATTTGTTTGTACATATTCCACGGTAATAACATTACATATTATTTTTTTCAATTAGCATAATAGATTAAAGACATTCACAGAATAGCACAATTTAAAAATATTCACAATAATATATCTTGTCATAATTCTAAATTGCAATAATTTATCCTATTGCAAAGTTAAACTTCAGTTTCTTCTTTTCTCCTTTAAATCTTAACTTGTCCCTATTTAAAAATATAAAGTTTATTTAGTATTGAATTTTTTAATCATGATTTTTTTATATGTTGTATTTTAAAACAGTGACAAACATACTATTTTACCCAAAAAAAATTACAACTATATTATTTCACTAAAAAATTTAATTTCATGTGCTAATAGCCAAAAAAAAAAAAACCAATGTTTCGAAGGCAAGATAAATCTTTTAACTTTTACTTTTCTCAAAATAATTGTGAAATTTTCAGGAAAAGGTAAATAGATGGCGACAGCCGCCAGGTTACACGTTACACTGTGGAAAACTGGGCCTCAAAGTTACTGGGTACGAGGCCAGCTCTTATAACTGTCCACCATGCGCATGCAGAGTTGAGATAGATAGATTATTTGTCATTACTTTGGGGGAATCCCCCTCTCCTCCCTGGCTGGCAGTGGGATTCCCAGTGTCAGTGGAGAGAGCAAGAATTAATGCGAGAGAGAGAGAGAGAGAGAGAGAGAGAGAGAGAGAGAGAGAGAGGGTTAATTCCCTCAGCAAGATTAATTTTTTGAGTGACAACAACGGGAATACGTACGAGGGCGGATTCCTTTCTTTCTAGCCTACTACACACGTAAGGGATCTTTTTTATGAGAACTGGACATGATGTATTTTTGGATGCCTCATATTAGGAGTGTCGAGCGATTTTGTTTTCCGTTAATTTTTTTTATTTTATAATGAGATGATGATATCTTTGTATTATTAGCCTAAACGTTAACTATATATCCCATATTGATTCTTTACTATATGATGTTAGTATATCATTAATACATTAATTAGATTTTAATTTTGAGAAAGAACAAGGATGATGAGATGTGAACTCTTAACCGTTTGATCATTAAGGCTATGATATTATGTTCAAGAATCATCCCAATTTAAGAGTTTAAACCAGTGTTATTAAACCAGGCCCGACAGGTCGATCCAGGGCCTGGTCGTCCCGGTGGCTGGACCGGTCCGAGTTTAATAAAAGACCAGCTGTGGCAATAGCTCGGTCAAACCCGGGCGAACCCGGACGAGACTCGGGTTTTTTTTTTTTAATGTGGGATAAAAAAAATTTTGTTTAAATATTTCAACTTGAAATGATAATATGATATCTTTTCAATGTGGGGTTTGAAGCCCTTTCATATATATATTTTATGTTCATATAAAAAAAATTATATTTTTTCAATGTGGGATTTGAAACCCATTAGTATATATACTCTATGTTCCCAAGGAAAAAATCATGTTTTTTCAATGTGGGATAAAAAACCTTTTGGTTTAAATACTTCAACTTAAAAGGATAACATAGTATCTTTTCAATGTGGGATTTGAAGCCCTTTCATATATATACTCTATGTTTCCATGAAAAAAGTTATGTTTTTTCAATGTGGGATTTGAAACCCATTAATATATATACTCTATGTTTTCAAAGAAAAAAATTATATTTTTCAATGTGAGATAAAAGACTTTTTTAGTTTAAATACTTCAACTTAAAAGCTTAACATAATATCTTTTTAATGTGGGATAAAAAACTTTTTAAAATATTATTTTAAACTTCATTATTTATAATATGTATAATCTATATTTACATGGATTTTTTCATATGAAATATTAAAATTTTAATTTTTTTTTAATTTTCCCAGGTTAATCCGGGTTGACCCGGGTTGACCCATGAAACCCGAGACCCAGCTCTTTGACCAGGTCAACCCCCGGGCCGGATTTAATAACTATGGTTTAAACTATTAAGTGAGATCCCAATATATTATTTATATTATTATTCAACATACTGAACTGACACGCATGAGAATCTCATATGAAAAGATCATATGTTTTTATAAAAAGACTTATGTAACGGTTGTGTAAATGACCCTTATACTTGAGATTTAAGTTATCTTATATATTGAATTAATGTTATGCCTTGATTTTGTTACACATTGTCCTAATCAAATATAATAAACAAGCAAATATTATATATAACAAGAATTATATAAAAGTATTTGAGTAATCATAAGAAGATTAATCACTCTAGGTGAATTGGAGAATAATGTTATATATATTTTTAAATAGTATTGATTGTAAGTTTTTGCGCAAGGTAAAATGAGATCTGAAAAAAATTTCAAATTTTATTCAAAGAATCAAGGACTATGGTACTGAAAACAAACATGATTTGACAAAGTAAACACATTCCATGCTATAGTATCTTAATCAGGATATTATTGATGAAGGGATGATAATTACACCGTAAAACTAGTCACTGAAAGGTTAAGTCAAACTACTTATGATTTTTTTAATATTTAGAGAATTATTATAGGTTGCTAGACATTATACTTGATCTTCAAATATAAATCAATTAATTATTGAATTGATAATAAATTAATTTATCTAATCCTATTTTATTTATAACTGTGATTTATATTTAAACCAACTTATTAGAGAACCCAATGAGTCACACACATAAGAACCATTGATAATAAATTAAAATTAGATAATTAATTAAGTGTGACTTCATTATAAATAAGTTCTAGAAATTAAGAATTAAAGTATAATTTATACAGGGAATTACAATCTTAGACATAGAAAAATCAAATAAGAACTTGATTAAATAAATTTATAAAATTATCCTTAAATAATATATGTGATATTATTCATGGAAAAAATTAATATTTTTTTTATTTATAGTTTTTGAAGGTTTTTCTATAAATAAAATGTTAAGTTTATGCCTATTATTTTCTTGGCAACATATAGAAACTATGTAAGTTACAAATAACCCCAGAAAAAACACATACAAAAAAAAGTTAGCACTCAAAGACAATATTAATTCCTCTCTCCTAAAAAGATATAAAAGATATTTCACTGGTAGTTTGTGTAGATCACCGTTAAAGGCTAGACACTTAGATGACTTATGATTTGCGACAACCCAGCTTTAAAATAATTATTCAATGCCGAAAAAAATATTTAATTTGCTGGTAATATTTGTATAAATCATAAATAACCATAAATTTATCTAACATGATTCTTGAAACTTCTGATTTTTTTTATTTATCGTTTCTACTACATGTATATATTTTTGAAAACCCAATAAATATAATATTTTATAATGTTGTTAGCCTTGCAATATAAAATTATCGGTTCATAAACACGCTCTTTTTGGTAGTGTTCTAAAGGCCAAAAAAAATACTTTAATTGACGAATAAAAATTATACAAGGTGTTAGTTCATCTTGACCTTCGTCAAGATTTATATTAACCCCAAACATGCATTCTAGCAAGGGACATGTTTCTGTCCGACGGACAAAATAATCTACTACATGATATCTCATGCTAGAGGCTTTGATGATAGGTGCAGATGTTTCAAGATTTTGACAGGGGGTAACAAAGTAGCAACTATTTCGCATTATCTGCTAGTGTGAGAAGAGCACCGTTTTAAAAACGAGTTTAAAAAATCCAAGAAGATAAAAATAAAAGGTTATTTAATATTTGAAATATTAACTGATTTATACGTTAAGTATTTTAATTTCTTCTCAATCTAGATAACTTTAAATTTACCAAGATGATCTTGAATACTTACAAGAAAAACAATCTTCATTGATAGAATTCTAAAATACTCCAATAACAAAGTTTGTATCTTCTTAAATATTAAGGTGATAGATAATTTTTTAAAATTGTCCCCTTTTTATGAAGCTTTTGTAATGTATTTATAGCCTATAAAATAAGGGCCTGCGGGATAATTATCTTGATAACATTGAATGAGGGATAAATATTCCTTACCTGATAAGAATATGGTAAGTCCATAAAGGACTTTGATTCACCTAAAGAAACATAGAAAGACTAGAGTTTAAAATGTCAATTAGCCTATACAGAGATTAAAGTTCTTTATTGAGATTTCATCTAGAGGAGGTCAATTAATAAATTTGAACTTGATTGACCGTCAAGTCCAAACATATTAGGTCTGGCATACATGTTAGACTCATGCTAACCTGGACTGGGCACATTGTCAAGTCCAAGCATATTGAATCCGGTATGCTTGTCAAACATACGGTACTTTGAACTTGACTGATTGTCAAGTGTAAGTGTATTGGGTCTGGCATACATACTGGACCCATATATGTTTTTTTTTAAAAAAATAAATCCAACTTATCAAGTATATATATGTTCTGTGCATTGCAATATCTTTATATTTTCTATACTGTTTTTTTCTTTTATAATGTTTTTTTTTTAAAAAAGAGCATCTGGCTAATGCTTTCTTTTTAAAATTTCTTACCGGAACCGAATTCAATACAAAAATTCTCAACCCCCAAAATTTATTTGTGTTGATTCTTTCACACTATTTTAATGCAAATACGCAAACAAGGTGTTTGCATAGCTAGGCATTATAACAAGTATTTGTTTTGATCAAATTTTGGAAGGTATAACTCAATTAATCAAGTTTTAAATTTGTTTTTTAAAAGTCAATAGTTTGAATCTTATAAATCACAAAGTTATTGAAGACTTATATAATTATTAATTTTAAAACTTATAGGATTAATCGAGATATACATAAGCTGAATAGATATACACTTTAATATAAAAAAATATTCGTTTTGATCATTCATATTCAAGTAATCACAGCTATAGCTAAGAAAACGAAACCTCCTGCGGAATATCGATCGCAAGCCTTGACTCCAGTGCAAAATGATTAAATAATGAAGCTAATTGATAAGCGCATGCTAGTCGCTTACTTTTCTCTTGTTAAAGGAAATCTAATATGATTAATTTGCGATTTTGTGGCTCTAAAAATCAAGCCAGTTACAGGACAGGCTTTGTAGAGAACAGTGATCAATGTGAAGATTCATCAGAAAACAGTTGCCTAAAGTTTCTAAATTTAGAGACTTGAAATATATTTCTCTTCGTTGAAAAAAACATATCTTGAATCACGGTGGCCGACAATATGATTCTGTGGCTTTAACTATGCTGCTGTTCTTTCTGTTGCTTCGAGTTATGATAGATGTATTTTCTTAAACGACACACTTCCATTGAAAACATTTGTAGATTGAGTTTCTTTAGTAATTAAGCTTGTGCCTTTATATAGATTAAAAATCTATCTCGCGTTTTTATACTTTTATCCTGTGTATATATATATAAAATTAAAAAGGCCATGCTTCTAATCCATATCTCTTGATGAAACAAAAATAGGGTCAAATTCTACAGACGGTTTAATTGCTTTGATATAAAAAATTCCAAGAGCATTAATTTGAATGACGTTTTGTTATATCGGACATATAGCATACTCTTAGTAATGGGATTGAAAATGTTTCTTTAATGTAAAAAACCTCAGATCAACTATTTTCTTGGTTAAAATTATCTTAAAACATTTTAAAAAGTGAATTTAATAATTTCTTAAATAAAAAACACATGAACTACGGTGCCAATTATATCAACATCAACCTAATATTATAATAAACATTTGTTTTTTAAAATATTTTTAATTTTAAAATATATAGAAATAATATTTTTTTTATTTTAAAAAAGTTATTTTTAATATACATCAAAACAATTTTAAAAAAAATTCAAACCTTTACAAAATAACTTTCCATAACGGGCAAAGGGAGGTATCTTTTTATTTTTCAAATTGAATATTGTATGTAAACAAATCATCAAAGCTGCATCTTTTTGAGGACCGGTCACTGCCTGCTTTTTATCCAAGACAAAAGCAGACAGACACCAATGACGTAAGATGTGTGTAGATGTTAAATCTAGTGAAGTGGTGCATGACATGTGATGAAAGCGTTGATGGTGTAGTTTTAAAACCTGCCCGGTCCTACAAGTAGCCAAATTAAAAAAAAAAAAAAAACAGTTAGAAATTTAGTTCAGTAAAACCTGATAAAAAAAACAGCTAGAAATTTGATCTGGTAAAACCTACTCGACTCGGAACCTATAAGGCTCGGGTAAACCCAAATGCAACCTAATAATATATATACATAAAAAATAAAACGTGATCGTTTTAGCCGTTGATATGACAGCAGTTTGACAATAAAAGGCTAAAACGATAAAGATAAAAAACCTAACCTCTTCGATCTTCAAAGCCATATCAATTGTGAAGAAGAGCAGAGGAAATTAAGCCACGTGGAAAAGACTTCAAGGCAGCCATACCAGGTTTTGTCCCCGTCTCTCTTTTGATTATTAAATGACCAATGGATCTCCATGGTGGCTTTCTAGTTTTTATGGTTTTTGACTTTTCTAGTTAGTTCTTTATATGCATCTCCCTATTTTAGACAAAGTAGTCTTAATTAATTCTTGCACGCTTCTCCAATTTTGACACAACTTCTTTTATGTCTTGAAGTGGAAACAGAGAGATCAATAACTAGGATTTCTTCATCAATTTTGGGCAAACTTTTTTTGTCTGGCGGAAACAAAGAAGGCAAACTAGTCTTAATTAATTATTGCACGCTTCTCCAATCTTTGACACAACTTCTTTTGTGTCATGAAGTGGAAACAGAGACATGAATAACTGGGATTCCTTCTTTGACACAACTTTTTTTTATTTATATGACTGGATTAGGAGGGGGGGGGGGGCAAGGAGGAAAGAATGAAAGGGGGTGGGGAGAGGTGTAATAAATTTTGCTGTGATTCAAGATAACTTCTGCAGCTTTTCAACGCAGGGGATTATTGGATCCAATTACCTATTGATATGTATGGTTTTAGAGATGTGCATGAACAGTTTGCTTATGGACTGCAATTTATTGAATATTTTTAGCTTTAAATTATGTGGAAAATAAATATATTGAAGAGTCTATTAATCAAAGTGTCTGTGTTGCTATGTGGTTTTGACTCTAATTTAAGAGGAATGCTTACTTCTCAACATGTTCCGATGAAGAACATGTTCAAAGATGGTATTGATTGCTTCATGAACTTCCGATGAAGAGAAACTGCAAGAGTAAGCAACTTCTCAACATGTTCAAAGATGACACACGGGCGTCTAAGGTCGTCAGTGGTCTCGCTGTTGCCAGATATATGATTTGCTGCCATAAAGACAAGATTCGCAAACTTCTAAGCGCTCACATGCTAAGAAGATCAATAGCAAGGCAAGATGAGCAAGAAAAAGGAAGATAAGATATACTTTGCAGAGGCTTCAATGTGGAAGCAATAGTATGGTACAGTTGCTCCATTTTTGTTGTCATCAGCTTCAAGCCTCCAAAATTAGGCTGGTGTAGTGTATCTGCTGATGCTCTGAAGGCTGTACAAACCATCTGCTCAAGCAGTTGATGAGGCCGCAATGTCTCCAAGTAATGAAGGATCTATGGAATTCAAGTATCTTTTAATTGGTCATTACAATAAAGGAGATAATAGAGTAGCTAGAAAGACACAAGAAAGCATCCTGACCAAGATATAAGATATCAGTCAAGACAATGATCTTTGTTTTATTTTTATTTTTTCCTGAAAGAGCCAAAGAGGCCCGTGAATTTGCAATCTGCTTCCTCATTTACTCTAAAAATGCAATGATCTTGCATGTAAGCAACCTCTTCATTGACTAGCCAATCAGATCACTGTTTGCAATTAGTAGAGCTAGGATTGTGGAGCTAATTAGCAAAAAATTCAAACGAATCACGGGTATGAATCAACTGACCTGGGCACAAAATTAAAATTTAGTAAAATTTCAGATAACTGGCTCTGCAGCTTCAGCGATTTGAACCGTCTTCTGTTCAAAAGCTGGGTCATGTGACCCATGACATAAGTGTCAAAAGGTTTGAATGTAAACATCATAACTTCTGATTCCGTTTAGTTAAATGAAAGTAACAAGTTCGTAGTACAATCAGAATAATAAGACACGAAGTTAGAGATGAATGCTTTTGGTGAACTTCTACTAGTCCTTAATCGACTAAGTTTAATTTCCTTAATCTTTTCAGGACAGAAATGATACACATACCACAAACAACATAGCAAAACATAGTTAGGGTTGATGGTACAAGGTACAAGTGAACATAACATTAAGATTGCAATAAAAAGTTTATCTGACCTTCTCTCCTTCCTGAAAGGGGTCTAGTAGAGGTTTCTGCTCATATGCTGGCAAAGCAGGAGCATCATTCCAAATCTTTTGCCATAAATTCCCTTGCTCAGACATCTGTTGTGAAAGTCGGCCACGTGGTGGCCAATCATCCTTCAAACCCTTTTTCCCTGGACTTTTAGATGGTCTACTTTCCTTGCTATCATCATTCTCCCAATCCCCCCGGTGAATGCCACCGAATAAAATCTTCAAAAACAACATCTGGATTTGCTGCTTTGAATGCTGACATGTCCAGTTCAAATTTTTCCCAGGATTGCAATATAAAATCTTAGGAAATTCAAAAGGAAAATGTGCTTGCATTTGAAAATGAAAGCATTTGGCAACGAACAAAATAGAGATGGTGAACAAAATAGGCTTCTCTTCTATTATAATGTAAACCGTTGTTGTTTTCTATAATTCTTTAGAAGAAGAAGAAACGTTTTGCTTGTTATTCAAGCCCCTCCCCTGATTTAATTTTGTTATGTTATTGAAATAATATTTTGGATGTGGATACAGAAAGGCAACAATAAATGAACAGCAAAAGTAGCTGACAATACCAAGGACTTAAGAAGAATAAAACGGAAGCTTATTTAGTGCCTGATGATAAGATATCCTTCCCCTACTGAGCAGAGAAGTTCCGCAATAAAATAGTATAAAGCTTCCTCGTTAAATAAATTTACACAAAATAAAAAAAAATTACACCCCCTTGATTAATAAACGGAAAATCTTGGAAAAATTACTCTGCTCGTCACATGTTAGATTCCATAATCCAGATTATAAGATGATATTTCAAGAGTAACAAGGATACTTATTTTAAAATTGCATATGGAGGTGTTTGAAATCCGTTGCAATTCTTGAGGCATATAATATTTGAAAAACTTGCTCAGTTTTACTAAACAGAACCAAGGTTTAGCACTAGTGGAAAGTTTTTAGAGTGGATCATTGATCATCCCATTCACAAGACACAGCTCCTCGTGACTGATGTGGTAAGTAATATATGGATACAGCCACAGCAATAATCAACTGACCAAGGACAAAAGGTTGTGGATAAATAAATAATTTAAGCTTACAAAAGAGTTCGCAGAAGCTTCAACTGCCTGCAGTCTTTCTTCATGCATGTCTTCTGTAATAAGTGAGCTTCCTATAACATTTAACAAACAAATACAAATAATCTTTATCCATTGAAGTTAGTTTATAACAATCATGTGATAAGAATGTAAGTCCAGACACAGAGATATAGAAAAACCTGTGTGAAAGGGGCATGCATGCCCTGATACGACTTCAGAAGCTTCATAGAACCCCCAACACCAGCTGAGCCACTCCTGTTATGATCAGAAGATTTCAAAAGATCAGATACAGTGTCCACATGCTTCATGCTAGGCCTTGATGTCGTCGTTCCAGTCGCACGCAAACCATCCTCTGTCAAAGGGCTGCCACATAGACAACAAAGTCATGTGCCAGTGATTTGCATGGAAAAAAATAAATCATTCTTGTAGGAAGAAGGTCAAAGGTTGTACTGTCCAATGGTGTCTTCTTCATTTCAAAGTAATGTAAATACATTTCTAACAAAAAGAAAAAACAGTCCAGTTCAAACTACACATCCATCAGACACCATTTCTATACTAACAGCTTTTGGGCTCTAGAAATTTACTTCATTGACATTTTTAAGAGTAGCAAACCATATATTCCAAAAATCAAGAAAAACTTTGAAGGTTCTTCAAGTACTGGAAAATTAAGCATCCAAACTCTCTTTATCTACATAAAATTTCACATAACCAACAGCACAAGGAGCGAACAACTATGTATCATATGTAATTTAAAAGGCACAAAGGCATAATACAACAGAACAAATCATGGCAAGAAAAGGATTGATGAAGATGAATGCCAACATTCTAATAAGCGAGTTATTTTTTATTCTAACTGAAATATATATTACTGAACATTAATCCATGAGATCCATTGAGCAGCTCTTCTCCTAACACACGCGCGAGCAAAAAAGTACATGCAAACAACCATAGCACAATAAGGAAGAAACACTAAAAAAAAAAAAAAAAGTCTATTAACAACTAATTAGCCTGTTGTAGATAATATTAAATTCTGTTGCTGATAAAATTTAGCAATGAAATTAGCAACAGAT